>CM038682.1:490549937-490621314 GCA_021605205.1 Aegilops longissima | reverse complement strand
TTTATGGATAGCAGAAATAAGTAGGCTAGGCATACATCTAGTATAAGCATCCAGCTAGGTGATACCATGCTAAGTGATAACCTTCTTGTTTGGGTATTAAATTAGCTGGTCAACAAAGACCTAGAGTACGACTGTAGACACATATCACAACATGAACATGATAAGACCACCCGAACAGGTAACAGCACACTTGATAGTCATACTGCACTCATAAATTTGGGAATGATATTAGTTGAAATCCGAAATTCCTGTCCAAGAACTCGGTATCCTCCTGGATGCTCCTGACCGAGTCGCACATTCGATCCGAAGTTATTAGATGGGAAGGCGGTAAGTTTCCGTCGAACCTGGGCAATGTGCATGCGGCCGGAGGGCTCGAACCCGTCGTAGCAGATAGGGACGGGCTTGTTCTGCAGCAGCCGCTTGAGCTCGTCGGGCTGAATGCACTCCTCGCCTATGCTCATCAGCAAGTCGAACCGCTCGTCCAGGCTCAATGCCGCCACGCCCCCCGCGAGGTCTTCGGCGCCGGCGGCGGCAGCGGAGGAGGAGGAGGCTGCGGGGGAGGCATCAGGAGCCGCGGAAGGTTCCGTTGATGCTGCGGCGGGGGCGGAGGCCTCTGCGGTGACAGCGGCGGCAGCAAGGGAAGTGTCCATGGAGGTGGCGGCGGTGGCGGTGGCGGTGGCGGCTGGCGGGTGACTGATTTGGAGACGGCTAGGGTTTTGCGCGGCTCAGATCGAGAGATGGATCTCCTAGTTCTGCGCAGACGGGGGTGCACAAAGACGTGGTCCGTACGTTCCCTGAAAGACAAAAACGTGGCCCGTACGTCAGTGTAAGTGGCCGTTTACGTGGGCCTAAGCCAAACATGGGCTGTCTTTCCTCAGAATCATATAGATTTCCACGCGCAATGTTCCGGCTTCCGGGAACTCCTAGCCAGCGCTCTCAGCGCTGGCAGATGATCTTTACTTGCCGAAGATTGAGGTCGCATCAGACTGCAAAGTGGTGGTGCAAGATTTACAAATGGACAATTCGGCAAACTATGGTGCAGCTGTACATGAAATAATAGACTATTCCTCACTTTTCGATTTTTGCAGTTTTAATCATGAATTTAGAAGCTTAAATTATGGAGCTCACAACTTAGCGAAGCATGTTTTATCTTTTGATGGTGGCCGCCATGTTTGGTTGGAACACCTGAAGATCTACCATCCGTCCTTGTAAACATTGTGACGAGTTATTAAAGCTTCGCGGGGTTGTCTTAAAAAAATAACCTTTTCTTTTGTCTTTTATCTTCTGTCTCAAAAAAAGGTTACTTTTTCTTTTGAGACCAAACACACTAAGAGAAACTCCAACGGGCCGACCCAAACGGACGGCGTTTTTGTCCGCTTTTTGTCCGTTTGGGTCGGCCGCCCGCCCGGCGTCCGCCCTTTTTTTAGTTTTGGGTCGGCAGTGCGCCCAACGGGCCGACCCATTTCATGACCGCGCGCGTTTAAGATCATGTCGTCGCCCCTGGTTTTGGCGCTTCAGCGTGAGGGAAAGGTTCGCGCGGGGAAAGCGCCTAGCTGCTGGTTTTAGCGCCCAGTAGCTGGGAAAGGTTCAGGCGCGCGCCGACACTCGTTATAAAGAAGGCGCTCCCTCCACACTCTGTCTGCCGCCCACTCTCGCCGCCTCTGCGCCACCATGTCGATCCGCCGCCTGGGCGCTTCGGATTTTCGCGGAGTCCACGAGCGCCGCTCCGGCGCCTTCTCCTCCGAGATCTGGTTTCGCGAGAAACGTCTCGTCCTCGGCACCTTTGACACCACAGAGGAGGCGGCACGCGCGCACGACGCGGCGGCGTGGCGCCTCCTGAGGCCTCGTCGGGATATGAATTTTCCCAACGTGTCGAGCCAGCGGGCGCAGGATCTGGCGCCTCTCCCGTGGCTTTTCACCGACGAGGATCGTCGTGTCCATCAGAGGCGGCAGCGTCGCCTCGCCATCGCAGAGAGGGACGTGGAAGCCTTGGTGGTGTGGCGCGGAGGCTTCCCGCAGGACATCGTCGACGAGCGCCAGTTCTACAAGCAATTGAGATCGGAGAGGGAGCGAGGAGGAGGGAGCGAGCCGCCTATCAGGAGGACAAGCGTTCGCGGAAGCAGGCAGCTCAATTGAAACTGAAGCTATGAGAAACGTCGGGTTGGGACTTTGAAGACGAGCAGCTTGCTGACGCCTACCTTCATATGTAGGAGGAGGACATTACCGAGTCAGAGTCAGAAAGCGATGAGTAGTGGTCTTTTTCTTTTATCTGTGTACGCTAGAACTATCTATGTACTGAAAAAAATGGCTGGCGGCGTCGGCGACATAGCAGGCGGGCGAGGGTGTGAATCCACAGTGCCACCGACCAGCGGGCCCGGTGAGGAAAGAGGGCGAGCGCACGCGCGTCCGTCTTGTGTCTGCGCCGACGCAAATCAGGCTAAAAAAATGGACCGGGAATGGGTCGGCAGGCGGACGAAAGCGGACGCACGTCCGTTTGGGTCGGCAGCGTTGGTAAGCTTTTTGTCCGCGCCGACCCAAACGGACAGCCGCGGACGAAATGGGTCGCCCCATTGGAATTGCTCTAAGGGCATGTACAATGAAGGCATCGCCTTACTACTGCCTCCCCTCTTCCACCTAGATAAATTTGAATGAAGCTATGGTGTGTGTGACAATCACTCAACAGAGGCTAGTGTCTTGATGTCATCATCATACTTTTTTCTCTCACCCATTTTTCAACACATGCAACCTCCACTGCATGCAAACAGAACATCACCACGGTGTGGTCCTGGACAAAGCATAGCTATGAAAGCTCACACTGCGTCGCCTCAGTGGCTGCCTGGTAGCTTTTGTCAGGGAGGAGCCGGTCTCTTCTGCAGGAGTCCATTTCCCTATGCAAGCAACAGGTTCAGCGGAGGTGGCGTTTGGTAGGATGATGTGGCTCATGGGGCACCGGTCCAGTGTGGCCCGTTGGCCATGCCCTAAGGGCATGGCAAACGGTATGCTTCAAAGCTGATGCCCGCAGCCAACTAGGCTCGGATGCCAGCGTGGGGCAAGGATAGTAGCCTCGCAGTGTGTCAGGGTAGCCTGCAGAAGAGACCGGTGCTCCATGAGGGAAAGAAGAAAATGAGAAGAGAGAGAAGAAAAGGAGGTGAGAGATTGAGTTGGGCGCCTGGTCGGGAGGATGAAGATGACGACAGAGAGGCCCTGTTACAGAGCGTCTCAGTTGTTGGCGTTGGGTGAAATTAAACCGAACAGATGCCTCACCCTTTTTTATCTGGCTAGATGGACTCGGGCAGCAGCAAAATGTTGCCCCCATTGTACATACCTTAATTTTATTACGGAAATATTAGGTGGTGTACGTCAGCCAAGAGGTAGGAGCCAGAGAACGTCCTCTCTCACGTTGGATTCGGTTGCACGAATCTTGGCGCAGATTTTAAGTCACGTTCGATTTTTAAAATAGTTCGTTGTATGATATAATACCAGCAAACGCTGATGGAAATCAAAGCACTACAGTGCTATTGTAGTGGCTGCTCCACCTTTTTTTCTCCGATGGCATCTTCTTAGGAAATTTTAGCATGGTAGTTTAAAAAAATTGAACTATGTCAAATGGCATTTAGAGATGACATTTTTATAGTAAGAGATGGCATTTTCTATTACTAAGAAATGGCATTTTATTATTATAAATGGTATTTTGTTATTAAGAGATGGCTTTTTTTAAGAGATGACATTTTTTAATTAAAGAGGGTGTTTTTATTTGTTTAAGAGATGGCATTTTTGTGTGATGGTAAAATGCCACCTCTTTTAAGAGATGACATTTTTTTACTTAAGAGATGGCATTTTTATTATTACGAGATGGCATTTGTTGTGTGATGCTTTAAAGACCTTTTTCATGTGGTACTTAGGCTGGGCTCTTTTCTTTTTTATCTTTGAGAGGATGGCAGACGTGGCAATTTTAAGCAAAAGAAAAAATAATTAGGCTTTTTAGGTCTCAAGGTCACTCTGGCACACCCCATGGCGAGTGACAAGAAGCGTTCGCAGGGGTGCCTCTCCCAGCAAGCGAAATCGTCAGCTGCGATCCCTCCCCCCCCCCTCCCCGGCGACTATGCCCCATATGTTAGCATCGGATACGATTTAAGTCTGGTGGATTGAGCAGCCACAAGACTATGTGTCTCGATATTAGAGTCGTGACGTTCGAAGAGAAAGGTGCACTGCAAAGTTGCTCTATGTCCTTTACAATGCTAGCATAATCTCCTCATGTACCCTGCTTAATATCATTGACGAGGCCCCTACAATTTAAAGCAATGATGACATGCGATAAGAGATAAGTGGTCGAAGCTAAGGCCCGCACAAGGTAGCAAAAGTTGTTGGAAATATGCCCTAGAGGCAATAATATTGTATTATTATATTTCCATTATTCATACTTAAGAGTTTATATTCCATGTTATAACTGCTATGATCCTGGAATATGCGATCCAGTGGAAAACTCATATGCACGTGTGATACACGATAAACAATAGGTTCCCAGTCTCGCCTCTAAGACCGGCTCAAGTGTTGTTGGTGATCATGTTTTCCGGATCTTATGATATCGTTAAATGTAATGATAGTCCTAAAACAACATTGAGGGTATGATGTAAGAAGAACAATCATATTGAATCGACCCAATACTTGTTTGTTATACTATGTGATCGTATCATCTGAAATCATTTGTTATAACACGGAGTGTTAGCATGTGTTTTAGCCCCTCAGACCATGAGAGTGTCTCGGTCACTTCCTATTGGACGGTGGGCTTTGGGGTTGCTCGAACGTCATCTGTAACAAGGTGATCATTACGACAACTTTCAGGCACACCGAAAAGTTTGACAAGTGGGATTTGCTCCTCCGATGATGGAGAGATATTCTTAGGGCCCTCTGGTGTGACGGAATCCATCATCGTCTGGCCAGACACAGGTGACTACGTCATGGGGATGCCGGAACACATCAACGAGAAAGAAGAACAAAACCGGTAACGGGAGCAACGATGTAGTGAGCATGGTGATGACTCTGGAGGATACTGATGCACACCGGGTTTTGTAAAGTATCTTGAAGCAAAGGAAACATCACACAATAACCAAAGGTTCACTCGAATATCATTCGTGTAATCATAGGGACCGATATGGATGTCCACAATTCCGATATCGGTCATTGAACGAAGGGGTTTCGTTCATGTCTATGGTTTACCGAACCTACGGGGTCACAAGCTTAAAGTAATCATGATCTGCTGGGTGTTAGTAGGACAGGAGTGATGATAATATATTTGTAGAATTGTTTCATCAATACCCGGAATAGTTCCGAGAGGTTCCGGAAGCGTTTCGGGGTCACCGGAAGGGTTTCGGTGAATATCGGGTAATACCGGGTATTACCGATTAATATATAGGTGAAAAATGTTTCCGAGGATGTTAAATTATATATATAATGCTCTGAAAATGCTTAGAACAAATATATATTTAATTAATATCAGTGGGCCTAATAAGGCCAAGTGGTGGAAGACCACTTGGGCCATAAAAGCCCAATAAGGGTGGCGCCCCCTTCTCCCCATGGAAAGGGGAGAGAGAGGCCGAATTGGAGGGGGATTCCCCCTCCACTTGGCCGGCCACAAAGGGGGAACTTTCCCCCCTTGTTTGGTGCCTCCTCCTCCCCTCCCAACCTATATATACTAGAGGATTTTCACCCTTTTGGACACACAAGTTTTGGGTGCCTCTTCTAGTTGGTCTAGTTCTAGTTGGTCTTAGACTAATTAGAGCTAGCCCAAGCCACCTCTAATCCTCATAATTAGAAGCAAATGTGGTTCTAATCTCCTCCCTCTAATTCTCTGACGGCGATTAGCTCTAGAGAGCGAAGCGCTGCCGGATCGTGAAGACCGTACGCTTTCAACCAAGTAGAGAGGCCATGCTTTCGGTCTTCGGTTTGAGGGATCGTTCGAGGGCGGTTCGCGGGATCATCATCAATGTTCGAGGGACTTCGAGCATGATCTACACTGACTCTTCTTCTTCCGCCGCACTCCGGAGTTGGTAACAATCATTGATCCCAACCCATTATGCATCTTCATATTGATCTTGGTGATCGTAGGTGTCGGTGTCAAAACCGGCGGATCTCGGGTAGGGGGTCCCGAACTGTGCGTCTAGGCGGATGGTAACAAGAGACAAGGGACACGATGTTTTTACCCAGGTTCGGGCCCTCTCGATGGAGGTAAAACTCTACTCCTGCTTGATTAATATTGATGATATGGGTAGTACAAGAGTAGATCTACCACGAGATCAGAGAGGCTAAACCCTAGAAGCTAGCCTATGGTATGATTGTTGTTCGTCCTACGGACTAAAACCCTCCGGTTTATATAGACACTAGAGAGGGCTAGGGTTACACAGAGTCGGTTACAATGGGAGGAGATCTACATATCTCAGACGCCAAGCTTGCCTTCCACGCCAAGGAAAGTCCCATCCGGACACACGGACGAAGTCTTCAATCTTGTATCTTCATAGTCTAGGAGTCCAGCCAAAGGTCATAGTCCGCCATCCGGACACCCCTAATCCAGACTCCTCAAGAGTCCCTGAACCAGGCTTCAATGACGACGAGTCCGGCCAGCAGATTGTTTTCGGCATTGCAAGGCGGGTTCCTCCTCGAATACTTCATAGAAGATTTTGAACACAAGGATAGTGTCCGGCTCTACAAAATAAGTTCCACATACCACCATAGAGAATAATATTTACACAAATCCAATCACGACGTATCTCGCGTGACATCACACCACGGCCAAGCCTTTATTCAATCGTTTTCTTGTCCCACCTCGGTAGCGTTTAGCGAGGCGGTTTCCTTGGCACGTCTTGTCAAAGCAGAGATCGTGTCCCCTTATTCCGGGATTCTCATCAATGCAGGCGTGGGTAACCCAATCATGCATGTGGACACGTCTCCTCTATCGAAGGCGAGTCCCAAACGGTCTCGGGGAAGGCTCTTGGTATTCAACCTCTTTATAAAGAGACCAAGGCTCTGCTCCTTTCTTTCAATCTCAATCAAATCCGCCCCTCGCCTCGAGTTCCAACACCCAAAGCTCCAGATTCAGGCGATTCGGACCTTCAATGATGTCCGGCTCCGACCTTCAAGGCCAGTGGATGCCTTCCTCCGTTACGGAAGAGGACGTGTTAAAGCTAAGAGATGTCAGGTATTTAACCGGCGAAATTTCGCATAGGCTGCCTGCTCAAGGGCAGGTTATTCCCACTCCCAAGCCTGGCGAGAGCATGGTGTTCGCGTCTAACTTCCTTCGGGAGTTAGGCTTCCCAACAGACCCCTTCGTGAGGGGGCTCATGTTTTATTATGGGTTGGAATTTCACGACTTGGATCCGCAGTCCATCCTCCACATCTCATCGTTCATTGTTGTGTGCGAAGCCTTCCTCCGCATTACTCCTCACTTCGGATTGTGGCTTAAGACCTTCAAAGTGGAGCCGAAGATGATCAAGGGGCAGCAAGCGGAGTGCGGAAGGGCTGTTATAAGCAAGAATGCTGGCGCTCCATGGCCCGAGGGCTCTTTTCAAGAGGAGTTCAGCTTATGGCAACGAGAGTGGTTTTATATCACAGCTCCTGTGGGCACCAAGTGGGTGGCGCCACCGCCTTTCGCCGGGTCCTCCCCGGCTAGTGTCATGGGTCAATAAAGGGCTCGGTGGGGACCATCCAAGGACGTGCCCTTGTTGCAGGCCGCATTCAAGATCTCTGAAAGAGACATCAACCTGGCCGAGTGATGCAGGTCATGTTGATTCGCCGACTTTGCCCGCAACGCCGCCCCCTCCGCCTTTGGGAGTTTAATCCGAGGGACCACGAGCTCTCCAACATTTTACGGGCACGACGCCCATGGAGATGTACAAATTGTTCTTCGGATCACAAGCAATGTGTCCGGACTCGACCGAGGACGTAGGTCTGAGCTGCAATCGCCCGGATACTCAAGTAAGTAGCCCTGTACCCGGACACGCTATCCGTATATTCATCATAAAATTGCCCTTAAAAGAGCTATCCCTTAAACATGAGTGGATAGCGAAAGCAAAGCTAATCAGGTGTCCAACCCCCCTCCCTGAGACCACGCCGGATCCCATGTTAACCATGATGCTAGAGGTTGCGCCTTGGGAAGAAGGCGAAGGGGGGAACAAGGAAGCTACCACCTCCCCGAAGGAGGCTGTCGGGAAAGGAGGGATCGAGAATCCCTCCATTCAGGGGAAGAAGAGGACCGCCTCTGAAGACCCGGAGACCATGGTCTCAAAGCGGGGGAAGAAATCTTCGTCAGAGGGTCCTGCGCCGGGGGGTGCCTCGGCCACACTGTGCCCTCAAGGGGATCAACCCTCCAGCGAGCCATAAGTAGAGAGGGGAGTTCTAAAATAAGAGACATCCCTATTCTATTCCTGAGAAAGATAACTGAATTTTTACCTTGTAGTTCGGATCTCAGCCCTTCTCGCAGAGCTCATCTTGAGGATCTTCGTCCGAGATGATGGAGAGCGGAACGCCTCCCCTGCCGTACCGCCCAGGAGGCGGGCGACCGAGGTGTCGCCACGGAGGGTTTCTCCGAATCCGCAGGCCGGAGAGCAGCCGATGGCTCCCCAAAGCCCTCCGTGTCCGGCCTTGAAAAAGGCCATCGGACGAGTCCGGCACCGTCCGGTGCACGGTCGGAGGAGTGAAGGATCTGCCGGGCGAAGCGTCTATCTCGAAGAACACCGTGCATTGATGGGCACGGTGATTGAAAGGATTTCATCCGTGGAGAGCGGGTTGCACGAGGCCGTCAGGAGTTTACTGACAGGTTTTGAGGTACGCGAAATGATGTACCTTTTTGACAGTTCTGCATATAAAAGATGCATCCTGTATAGATAGTAGCCCCTGAGACTCGGTGCGTTGTCAAAAATGACAGCGCACCGAGGATCATAATCGCAGGTATAATATGTCGCTCTTCCTATGTAGGCGGCGAAGTGTCCGGTGGCTAGCTGGACTGATGAATTTGCCGAGCTAAAGCGGCAACTTGACGTGGCGGATGCCGACATCGCGCTTGTCAACAAGCGGCTTGACGAGTCACAAGGTATGCAATTTCTCCGCGGACACCTGGTAAGGGGGCTTGATACCCGTGCCTTACAACATGTATGCTTAATGCAGACGGTGCCTCTGCCATGGAGAACCTTTGAGCGGAACTCGCCCGAGCCAAGGAGCAGGCCAGAAAAAGTGATGCGGCTGCCTTAAAGGCGGCCGAAGAGCTGAAAGACGAATAGGCTGCTCACTGCCGAAGCAGGAAGGAAATGGCCGAGATGGCTGTGAAGTTGAAGGATGCTGTCGACCGCTGCAAGCTTCTTGAAAAAGAAGATCAGGCGGAACAAAAGGACCTGGAGAAGGCCACTACCAAGGCCAAGGATGCTCGCTCTGCAATGAGAGCCATGAAGCAGGAGCTACGTCAGGCCGGAGATATCGCGGCTGGAAAGCCCTTTATGTTGCAGATGAAGTTCGGGGATCCTAGGTATGCTCAGTTGGACCGGCTGTGGAGTGCGGCGGATACTTATCTGGACTTGGCGGCAAGTGCCGCGGACGCGGCCGAACACTTCCGAGATCAACAGGATCACGAAGTGGAGAAGCTTTTTTGGTCGCAGTTCCACAATCCAGAGCGCCCACTTCCATTGACCGAGCGTTTGGCCGAATGGGCGGAGCTGAATAGGTTATCTGGACTCGCCATGAAGGATGTCGTGAGTCATCTGTGGCCGGAAAGGCCCGAGCCGAAGAGTTATTTTGGTTTGGTGCAGCAGTTCCTTGGTGCGGTGTCGCATATCAATGCAATGAAGAGGTCAGCATGCATAGAGGGTGCGCGGATGGCTCTTGCCCGTGTCAAGACATACTGGGTGGAGATCAAAGCCACCGACGTTGCATCCCAAGATTCGGACGGGAGCCGAGTACCTGCCGAGCACTATTTTCAGGAAGTTCTGCAGGGCGCTCGTTTAATAGAGACGCAAGGCTCAAAGGATATCATGTTCGAATAACATGTATTATTGTAAAACAATATTTCGATGGAAAAAGCTTTTTATACTTGTGCTTGCAAGAATTAAAATACCACCTGTGCGACCGTTAATGTATATGTGTATATAACTCGAAGATGGCAGCCTTGACAAATTTCCACGCATATAATGCAGGGGTGTTCGCAGAAGGCGCATTTTCACACTTGATCCAACATCTTGGTCCTATAAAGCTTTATCACTTTCACTTAGCCATAGGAGTTTGATAGTGGGGCTACTATATAGCCCCTAGGGGCACCGCGCTCGCCCGAATTCGGGGCGCGTGTGTGCCTGACCGGGAAACGGCCCTTCGTTAATGCGGAGGAATCCTAAAGATTCCGGTGGGTCATCGAGTGGTTGACCAGTCTCACGCTATATCATGACAGTTAGTTTTTGGCTTTCTCTACTGAGGTGCTCGCCTAGCCGAACCGGGGCAACAATCGTAGTAGTTCTCCTGGTGCAGCCTTAGCCGATAGAGCGGAACGTAAGGCAGCAAAACACAGGAGCCAGGCAAACCCAACATTTTACCAAAGACATGATTCGGAGCTGATGTATATAAGGCCAAACTCGCGACGCCGAACACTCCCTAAGGTATTCGGTCTTTATGAAAACGGGCTGAACAACGCCCTTAGTAATAAGCCCCTGGTGTCCAGGTATGCGCAAAGTCCTGACGTGGCCAATGCCAAGACGCCAGCCTCCACCTCGGTTATAGCAAGAAACCGGGGGGTGTGTATCAACAAAAGACAGTAAAAAAGGTTTATGCAGGGTCTTAATCTGAAAAGAATCCTTGGAACGGGTCCCTACTGCACGTCTGCGCCTGTGTCTCCGTTGTGCCGTATCCTGGACGGGTGTAGCACGGTGTTCATCTGTAAAAGAGAGGAACTTAGTTGAAAAAGATCGTGCGAAAATGTACGCTATATTAAATAAACAAAGTACAATTTAAAAAATAAATAACATTGAGCTTTATTGTCTCTTGTTGTACATGCGCGGAGCCCCTTGAACGGGGGTATGCGGCTAGTGAGCCCTTGCGCCGGACTCGTCTAGCCATGTCCGGGGTCTGAACGACCTGTTTAGGTGCTTTGATTAGTGAAGCCGGTTTAGTGTGTGGCTGTTAAGGCAGCCACACAATCTTCCGCGCTCGAGGAACACTCGATGTTTCCCTTTAATGAGATGATGCCTCGTGGACCGGGCATCTTAAGTATAAGGGATGCCTAATGCGGTATTGCGTTAAAGCGGGCGAAAGCTTCGCGTCCCAGTAGTGCTTGATAGATACTTGTAAATGCGGCGATGTGGAAGGTTAGCTTTTCGCGGCGGAAGTTTTCGGGTGAGCCGAACATAACTTCTAGCAGGAGAGAGCCCGTACAATGGGCATCTGGGCCTGGTGTTGCCCCTTGAAAGGAAGTGTTGCTATGGCGAATTGTTGTTGGGTCTATCCCCATTTTGCGGATTGTGTCCTGATATAGCAGGTTTAAATCACTGCCGCCGTCCATTAGGACTTGTGTAAAGTGGAGTCCGTCAATTATCGGATCTAATACCAAGGCAGTCCAGCCTGCACTCCGGATACTTCTAGAGTAATCCTGATGGTCGAAGGTAATTGGTTTTAACAACCAGTGGCGGGACTCCTATGGGATAGGCCATATGGCGCGTATCTCTATGGGCACCACTCTTTTCTTCCCTTTTGTCACGTGAAGTAAATTTACAGTTTTGACTTCTTGTGGGAAATTCTTTTGTTTTCCGGTGCTCTGCTTTTGGGGTTTGTCATCGTCCTCGCTTGGTGTGTCGAGCCCCTTGTGTTTGGCGTTGAGTTTGCCGGATTGCTTGAAGACCCAACAATCTCGTGGGTATGGTTTGCGAGCTTCCTGAGTCTTGTGTATTTGACATATCTTGTCCAAGATTTTATTTAGGTTAGATAGCTCGTCCCTGTTATCCTTGAGGGGCAGTTTTTTCTGATTCTGCCGAGAGCTTCTGAATCCGGCGTTGACTGTCGTACTCTTTGGGCTGTTTCCCTTCCGTCGGCATTGAATTTCTTCGTCGTCCGCATCCCAACCTTGCTGACCATAATCCGGCCAGGGCTCTTCTGATAAAGAGAGAGACTTTAGTGAATTCAGGATGTCGCCGAAAGGCGAGTGCTGAAAGATGTCCGCGGCGGTGAACTCCATGATCGGCGCCCAATCGGATTCGATTGGCAGGAGTGCGGAAGGTTCGGAGTCCGGAGAGGAGTCCGGCACCTCGGAGTCACGAGCTTCGCAAAGGACAGGTATGGTGTTCGGCTCGATCATCGTGGAGATTGCAGCCCCCGAGGCGGTGTCCAGCCACCCGTCCTCGACATGCAGATAGGCTCCGAGCTAAGGGTCGGAGCGGACATCGGTGCGACCTTCGAGGCACGATTCGGCGACAGAGCTAGATCATGCCCATCGAATAAAGGCGGCACGCTGGTCGTGGCTCGAACCCGTCGAAGATCAAGTCTCCGCGACGCGTCGGCCGTAGTTCAAACTTCCAAATCGACTGATGGCGGGCGTAGCTTTCAATCTGCTCCAGATGGCCAAACGAATTGGCCCGCAGCAAAGCCGCCGAATCTGAAGATCTGTCCGGGAGAAAAGTCTCACCGACCGCGTCATTGTTGATGATCGGAGGAGCCATCGGGCCTAAAGGTGACGACACGAGGAACTCTCAATGAAAGCACCAATGTCGGTGTCAAAACCGCGGATCTCGGTAGGGGTCCGAAGCTGTGCGTCTAGGCGAATGGTAACAGGAGAAAAGGGACACGATGTTTTTACCTGGTTGGGCCCTCTCGATGGAGGTAAAACCCTACTCCCGCTTGATTAATATTGATGATATGGGTAGTACAAGAGTAGATCTACCACGAGATCAGAGAGGCTAAACCCTAGAAGCTAGCCTATGGTATGATTGTTGTTCGTCCTACGGACTAAAACCCTCCGGTTTATATAGACACCGGAGAGGGCTAGGGTTACACAGAGTCGGTTACAATGGGAGGAGATCTACATATACGTATCGCCAAGCTTGCCTTCCACGCCAAGGAAAGTCCCATCCGGACACGGGACGAAGTCTTCAATCTTGTATCTTCATAGTCCAGGAGTCCGGCCAAAGGTCATAGTCCGGCCATCCGGACACCCCCTAATCCAGGACTCCCTCAGTAGGTGCGATTTTTTTTGTTTTCTACTACATTTCTGAATAGTGGTATCAGAGCTGGTTTATGAGTAGATGCAGGTTGCAATCTAGATCACATCTGATATGTGAGGGTTGATGTTCTTGCTATGCTTCCCACGAGTGTTGCTTCCGTTCAGTTCATCGGCAGAATGATGTAGTTTTGCTACAAGGTTCCGACAATCGTTCGACTTTGGCTGTCGACGATCTGCTAACAATTCCTTGGGCTACGTCATAGTTGAGAATAGTGAACCTCGCGTACACAAGAGGGTATCGAAGATGGATGATCTTCTAGGGGGTCACGCGTATTGACGAAGTTTAGTGGGGAGGGGGATGAGACTTTTAATTAAGTCTCTCTTGCACACACCCCAAAACTTAATCTAGCATCAAGAACATCGCCTTGTTGTGCTTGCGCAGGTAGCTAGTCTTAATTATTAAAATTGGTTAACTCCATAACTAAAATTTTGCTAAAACCGATTAGAGGACGTCTAACTTGGTTTTGCAGGGGTTTGCATATGATGTGGTACAGCCTTCGTCATGATAATGAGTTTATCTATGAGATGGTTATATGTTGTAATGTTAAGTGGCCTGCGCGTCACGGCGTGATGGCTGGAGCCACAGGTGTCGGTGTCAAAACCGACACATCTCTGGTAGGGGGTCCCGAGCTATGGATCTAGGATCCATGGGGAACAAAGGATGAAGAACACGGTGTTTACCCAGGTTCGGGCCCTCTCGAATAGGTAAAACCCTACGTCCTGCTTGATTGTATTTGACGTGTATGATATGGTTACAGAGTCGATCTACCTCGAGATCAGGCGAGCTAAACCCTAGGTTGATGGGGTAATGAATGTTGCTCTAGCCCTAGAGACTAAATCCCCCTGGTTTATATAGACACCAATAAGATTAGGGTTACAAGCGATTGGTTACAAAGAAGGAAAGTTCATGCCTAATCTTGACTTGGAGGGCACACCACTACTCCAAAGATCTTCTATCTAGCCACGGACCCGCACTCCAGCTTGGCCCCATAGTGGCCCATCAGTCCGGCCCATATGCAGTAGGCCGACGGCCCGAGGACCCCTTAATCTAGGACTCCTTCAATAGCCCCCAAACTAGCCTTCAACGCCAGGGCTTGTGTCCGGTATCCGCACAACTTATGGTCTTCGGCTTGCGAGACGAGCTCTTCATCTTATCTTGTACATGCTCGGAGTTGAGTGGTGTTCGGAATCCAGAGCATTTACTTTACTTAGCCTCGAAGGCCAAAAGTGCTCAAGTGTGAATATCACCCACGTTTGACAACTTTTAGTGAAGGGTCGTGTCCGGTCATAACACCGAATGGCTGGCAGTTCTTGATGCACGACTCAAGGCCGCCCCTCCATTGGCATGTCTCATCAAGGCAGAGATCGTGCCCCGTTTTTTAGGGGATATGATCAATGATTTTGATTCCCCCACCCGCGCATAATGTCGCGAGCGTATCGGGAAGTGGAGAAGCCCACGACATGAAAAGGGGAACCCTTGGCTCTTTCATGGCTTATAAAAGAGGAGAACAGCTACAGTTATCGTCTTATGCCTTCTTCCACCTCCTATTGTTGCCTTTCCAATCTCCAGAGCTCCAGCGCCCTGCCTTGTCCCTCCGCGGCGAATCCCTTCAAGCTCTTCCCAAGCTTCGGCCATGGCCGGATCTGGCGCGAATGGCAAGTGGGACGCCTCCATCGTCACCAACGACGACATCATGGAGTTGAAGTGGGCCGACTACTTATCGACCGACAGCGCCCATCAGGCCCCCGAGGAGGGCCAGATCATCCCCACGCCCAAGCCGGAAGAGAGGGTAGTATTCCTCCCCTACTTTATCCGGGGGCTAGGATTTCCGTTGCACCCCTTCGTGCGAGGATTGATGTTTTTCTATGGGCTAGATTTTCATGATCTAGCCCCCAATTCCCTCCTCCATATCTCTACCTTCATCATCGTTTGCGAGGCCCTTCTACGGGTTCAGCCGCACTTCGGCCTGTGGCTGAAGGTGTTCAATGTCAAGCTGAAGGTGGTCGGTGCTGCCCAGGCAAACTGCGGCGAAGCGATGATCAGCAAGCTCATCCGAGTCCAATGGCCGGAGGGCACGTTCAAAGTGGGGCAAAAGGAATGGTTCTATATAATAGAGCCACGAGATGCAGCCTGGGTGGCAGCCCCCGAGTTTAGATCCGGACCCCCGCGAGACTGACCTCGTGGACCAAGAAAGGTCTCAATTGGGGATCCGCCGATGAGGCGAAGAAACCGCAGAAGCATGTTTCCAATGTGATGGAGACTGGAGCAAAACTGACCAATGTAGTTCAGATAATGCTCCGTCGCCGTCTCCTCCCTTGCCAGCAGAGGACGAGTCCGATGTGGACTCAAAATCCCGAAGACCCGGCCACCGTGCAACACCTCTTTGGCACCACCTACGACAAGGTGTGGAGTCTGTTGTTCAAGCCCTGGAAGGAGTGGCTGGCCGAAAAAGAAGACATCGGTCTCGATGCTGCAAATCCTCCAAGGAAGGTAATTAATCTTTGCCCGACATGTATTCGGGTGCTCATAATGTCCAGAGTTCGGTCTAAGTCCCTTTTTGTCGCCTTAACAGGGCTGGCTCGAGAAGGCCGAGAAGATCAGCAGCCCGACCCCGCTGCCCAAAGAGCCTCAATCAGCTCAACTGGGGGGGGGGCTGCTGGTCGAGGCGTCGTATAAGGTGCCAAAGAAGAAAGGGGCGAAGAAGAAAGATCTGTCCGAGGCCTGGGGGGCTCCGCTTGAGAGAGCGTCTGGACACCAGGGCCGGAGATGCAACAGCCCAGTCTACCCAAGAGGAGGAGGAGGACGAAGACGACACTACAAAAAAAGACACATTCGTGACATTTTGGGCCGAACGGACATTTTTTCTATCATGCTTATGACACTTCTATGACGATAATTGTGACAAAACTCGGTATCATCATAGATGTGGTGGGCTCCTACTTCTATGACAAAAAATAATGACAGAAAATGGGTTTTTCGTCCTGGGCGGGCCAAAGACGCAGCTGCATGACATTCTTTGGGCCGTCCATGACGGAAAAAACCATGGTAGAAGCGAGGGCGAGGAAAATATCGGGGAGTTCCTGGTTACGGTGGGTGGTCGGGGCCGAGCGATGCACGGAGGTTTGCGCGTTTCTCTCGTACACGTACGCGCATGTGTGCGAGGCGTTGCGCTCTAACTGAACCCAAGCGAGGCGTTGGGCTCTAACTGAACCCGAGCAATTGCACTAGCTACGTTACTGAACCCCGATCGATCCCTTGATGTTAACTGAACCCGAGTGATTCCTTCACTACTACTGCTAACTGAAGCCGATCGATGTTGCCTCTTGATGAACAGTGAGCGTTGTTGGGGGGGGGGGGTGGATGAAAAGTTCCCGGTGGGGGGTAGATGAACATGACCCCGTGGTAGTAGAGGCCGTTGCCGCTAGATGAACAGGACCCCGATCGATCGAGCCGGTTGGGGTGGATGAACAGAGGGCTAGATGAACAGGCCGACCCCGTGGAGGGCTGGTTGAACAGTAGCTGGTGGAGGGCTGGATGAACAGTATCCCGTGGAGGGGTGGTTGAACAGGACCCCGTGGAGAGGGTTGGTTGAACAGTAGCCGGTGGTGGAGGCTGGATGAACAGGAGCCCGTGGATGAACAGCCGCAGGTGGAGGCTGGAGGAGGTCGACGGTGGATGAACAGAAGCCCGTTGATAACCACAAGTGTAGGGGATCACAACAGCTTTCGAGGGTAGAGTATTCAACCCAAATTTGTTGATTCGACACAAGGGGAGCCAAAGAATATTCTCAAGTATTTAGCAGTTGAGTTGTCAATTCAACCACACCTGGATAACTTAATATCTATAGCAAGGTATTTAGTAGCAAAGTAATATGATAGTAGTGGTAACGGTAACAAAAGTAACGGAAGCAAAAGTAATATTTTTGGTGTTTTGTACTGATTGTAACAATAGCAATGGGAAAGTAAATAAGCGTAAACTAGTATATGGAAAGCTCGTAGGCATTGGATCGGTGATGGATAATTATGCCGGATGCGGTTGATCATGTTACAGTCATAACATAGGGTGACACAGAACTAGCTCCAATTCATCAATGTAATGTACGCACGTATTCCGAATATAGTCATACATGCTTATGGAAAAGAATTTGCATGACATCTTTTGTCCTACCCTCCTGTGGTAGCGGGGTCCTAATGGAAACTAAGGGATATTAAGGCCTCCTTTTAATAGAGAACTGGAACAAAGCATTAGCACATAGTGAATACATGAACTCCTCAAACTATGGTCATCACCGGGAGTGGTCCCGATTATTGTCACTTCGGGGTTGCCGGATCATAACACATAGTAGGTGACTATATACTTGCAAGATAGGATCAAGAACTCACATATATTCATGAAAAAATAATAGGTTCAGATCTGAAATCATGGCACTCGGGCCCTAGTGACAAGCATTAAGCATAGCAAAGTCAAAACAACATCAATCTCATAACATAGTGGATACTAGGGATCACTAACTCGATTACATGATAGATCTCATCCAATCCATCACCGTCCAGCAAGCCTACGACGGAATTACTCACGCACGGCGGTGAGCATCATGAAATTGGTGATGGAGGATGGTTGATGATGACGACGGCGACGAATCCCCCTCTCCGGATCCCGGAACGGACTCCAGATCAGCCCTCCCGAGAGGTTTTAGGGCTTGGTGGCGGCTCCGTATCGTAAAACGCAATGATTTCTTCTCCTTGATTTTTTTCTCTCCGAAAGCAAATATATAGAGTTGGAGTTGGCGTCGGAGGAGCCTCAGGGGGCCCACAAGGTAGGGGGCGCGCCCTAGGGAGGGGGCGCGCCCCCACCCTCGTGGACAGGTGGTGGGCCCCCTAGCCTTCATCTTTTGCAACGATTTTTTATTATTTCCAAAAAGATGTTCCGTGAAGTTTCAGGTCATTCCGAGAACTTTTGTTTCTGCACATAAATAACACTATGGCAATTCTCTTTGAAAACAGCGTCGATCCAGGTTAGTTCCATTCAAATCATGCAAGTTAGAGTCCAAAACAAGGGCAAAAGTGTTTGGAAAAGTAGATACGACGGAGACGTATCAACTCCCCCAAGCTTAAACCCTTGCTTGTCCTCAAGCAATTCAGTTGACAAACTGAAAGAGAAAGAAAAACTTTTACAAACTTTGTTTGCTCTTGTTGTTGTAAATATGTAAAGCCAGCATTCAAGTTTTCAGCAAAGACTATAACTAACCACATTTGCAATAATTCTCAGGTCTCATGTTTACTCATATCAATAGCATAATCAACTAGCGAGCCATAATAATAAATCTCGGCTGACAACACTTTCTCAAAACAATCATAAAATGATATAACAAGATGGTATCTCGCTAGCCCTTTCTGAGACCGCAAAACATAAAAGCAGAGCACCTTTAAAGATCAAGGACTGACTAGACATTGTAATTCATGGTAAAAGAGATCCAATCATAGTCATACCCAATATAAATTAATAGTAATGAATGCAAATGATAGATGTGCTCTCCAGCTAGTGCTTTTTAATAAGAGGGTGATGACTCAACATAAAAGTAAATAGATAGGCCCTTCTCAGAGGGAAGCAGGGATTTGTAGAGGTGCCAGAGCTCGGTTTTGAAATAGAGATAAATAATATTTTGAGCGGCATACTTTCACTGTCAACATAACAACTAAGAGATGGCGATATCTTCCATGCTACACACATTATAGGCGGTTCCCAAACAAAATGGTAAAGTTTATACTCCCCCTCCACCAACAAGCATCAATCCATGACTTGCTCGAAACAACGAGTGTCTCCAACTAGCAACAGTCCTAGGGGGAGTTTTGTTTGCAATTAATTTTGATTTAGTTTGCATAAAGCATGGGACTGGGCATCCCGGTGACCAGCCATTTTCTCGTGAATGAGGAGCGGAGTCCACTCCTCTTGAGAATAACCCGCCTAACATGGAAGATAAGGGCAGCCCTAGTTGATACATGAGCTATTCGAGCATACAAAACATAATGTTTATTTGAAGGTTTAGAGTTTGGCACATACAAATTTACTTGGAACGGCAGGTAGATACCGCATATAGGAAGGTATAGTGGACTCATATGGAATAACTTTGGGGTTTAAGGGATTGGATGCACAAGCAGTATTCCCGCTTAGTACAGGTGAAGGCTAGCAAAAGACTGGGAAGCGACCAACTAGAGAGCGACAACAGTCATGAACATGCATTAAAATTAATAAACATTGGATGCAAGCATGAGTAGGATATAATCCACCATGAACATAAATATCGTGAAGGCTATGTTGATTTGTTTCAACTACATGTGTGAACATGCGCCAAGTCAAGTCACTTAAATCATTCAAAGGAGGATACCACCCCATCATACCACATCACAACCATTTCGATAGCATGTTGGCACGCAAGGTAAATCATTATAACTCATAGCTAATCAAGCATGGCACAAGAAACTATGATCTCTAATTGTCATTGCAAACATGTTTATTCATAATAAGCTGAATCAAGAACGATGAACTCATCATATTTACAAAAACAAAAGGGGTCGAGTTCATACCAGCTTTTCTCATCTAAGTCAGTCCATCATATATCATCATAATTGCCTTTCACTTGCACAACCGAACGATGTGAATAATAATAAGAGTGCATGTGCATTGGACTAAGCTGGAATCTGCGAGCATTCAATAAATAGGAGAAGACAAGGCAATATGGGCTCTTGGTTAAATCAACAATAATGCATATAAGAGCCACTTCAACAATTTAATCATGGTCTTCTCCTATCGACCCCCAAAGAAAAGAAAAGGAATAAAAACTATTTACATGGGAAAGCTCCCAACAAGCAAAAGAAGAACGGGAAATATTTTTGGGTTTTCCTTTTAATTAATACTACTACAGCAAGAAAGGTAAACTACTACTAATTTTTTTTGTTTTTCTTAAGGTTAAACAAACACACAAGAAGAAAGCAGGAAAAATAAAATAAACTAGCATGGATATTACAATGAAAGAGTATGAGCACCGACATCTAGCATTGAGTGTGTATGAACATAAATGTAATGTCGGTGGGAAATGCGTACTCCCCCAAGCTTAGGTTTTTGGCCTAAGTTGGTTCATTGCCGGGGATGGCCTGGTGGATACCCGTAGGTGTAGCTGGGGTCGTACTGCGATGCGGCGACTATCGCAGCCTGAGCTGCAGCGTGGCGTCGGGCTGCCTCTGCTCTCCTCTCGTACTCATCTGCCTCCTCTCTGGAAATAGTATATCTTCCTTTTGCCTGATAATCAAAGAAGGTAGGAGCAGGGAGAGTAATACGGACAACACACCGTTTATCAAAGATTAGTCGATATAAGAGAGGTGATTCATTCCTCTCAAAAAACTGGTGAGAGACTATAGAATTAAAATCTAAATAAGTAGGAGGCAACTCCATATCATCCTCACGAACGTCCACCTCAAGAAAATTAGCTAAGCGGGTTGCATAAATTCCTCCAAAGAAATCTCCATTATATCGATTATGATGCAACCTACGTGCTACAATGGCTCCCATATGATAAGATTGGTCTCCCAATACAGCACTCCTAAGAATACTGAGGTCAGGCACACACATATGACATGCTTCATCCTTACCATTTATGCACCTACCTATGAAGAGAGCAAAATAATGTATAGCAGGAAAGTGAATGCTCCCTATGGTAGCTTGTGTTATATCTCTAGATCCCCCTACGGTTATACCAGCAAGAAAGTCTCTAAATTCAGATTTACGGGGATCACTAGCACTACCCCATTGTGGAAGTTTGCAAGCAGAAGTAAAATCCTCTAAGTCCATGGTATAAGATTTGTCATAAAGATCAAACATGACAGTAGGAGAATTACGTGAAGATGAATATTCAAACCTCCTCACAAATGAACTAGTGAGTTGATGGTACTGGGGGCATTTGTCTGCCTCAAAGCTCACAAGATCGGCGTCACGCAAATGTGCGTTAAATTCTTCTTTGATTCCCGCTCGATCCATAAAATTTTCTGAAGGCCACTCACAAGGTCGCCTTTGGAGCGCCCCTAGGGGCTCCTCATCGACATCACGCATTGCAAGCACTGGGGCCTTGCTTCCTTGAAGAACCACCTTGGAACATTTTCCTAAGCATATTGCTTCCTCTGAAAAATTTCTGAAATTTTTAGTAACTTCAAACAAAAGTGAACCAACTTCAATAAAATTGATAGCAACTACTCCTACAAGTGCCTAGAGCCTATATCAAGCATTAGAACTACTTGAAACCATATAAATTTGACATGCAAGCTCAAGAACATGGTCACCTATGCAGCACAAATTTGCAATGAATAAAGCACTAGAACAAAAACTAATTGGACCAATGGAGGAGTCACATACCAAGGAACAATCTCCCCAAGCAGTTTTGTGAGAGGTGCTTTGAGCAAGGAGATCGAAAATCGCAGCAAAGTGAGCTAGAACTCGTGCTTGAGCTGGTTATTCGTGTTTGTGGGAGGAAAAGAAGAAGATGGGTGTAGGAATAAGTGGAGGAGGGCCACCGTGGGCCCACGAGGCGGGGCGCATACTGGGGTAGGCGCGCCCTCCACCTCGTGGCAGTGGCAGCTCCCCATGATGTTTTCGATTACCATAAATCCTCAAATATTCCAGAAAAATCATATTAAATTGGCATGGCATTTGGAGGACTTTTATTTTCGGGGTATTTTTATATTGCACGAATAAATCGGGAAATAGACAGAAAAATACTATTTTTTACTTTATTTCAACTAAATAACAGAAAGTATAAAGAGGGTACAGAAGGTTGTGCCTTCTAGTTTCATCCTTCTCATGCTCATCAAAAGGAATCCACTAACAAGGTTGATCAGGTCTTGTTAACAAACTCATTCCGAATAACATGGAACCGAAGAAATTTTGAATAATACTATGTTACCTCAACGGGGATATGCACATCCCCTATAATAAGGATATCATATTTCTTCTTGACAGTAGGAAGAGGAAATTCAAAACCTCCAAATATAATCGATGGAATTTTTCCAATAGAGTTGATACTATAAACTTGAGGTTGTTTCCTAGGAAAGTGTACCGTATGCTCATTACCATTAACATGAAAAGTGACATTGCCTTTGTTGCAATCAATAATAGCACCTGCAGTATTCAGAAAGGTCTTCCAAGAATAATAGACATACTATCGTCCTCGGGAATATCAAGAATAACAAAGTCCGTTAAAATAGTAACATTTGCAACCACCACAGGCACATCCTCACAAATACCGATAGGTATAGCAGTTGATTTATCAGCCATTTGCAAAGATATTTCAGTAGGTGTCAACTTATTTAAATCAAGTCTACGGTATAAAGAAAGAGGCATAACACTAACACCAGCTCCAAGATCACATAAAGCAGTTTTAACATAATTTCTTTTAATGGAACATGGTATAGTGGGTACTCCTGGATCTCCAAGTTTCTTTGGTATTCCACCCTTAAAAGTATAATTAGCAAGCATGGTGGAAATTCAGCTTCCGGTATCTTTCTTTTATTTGTAACAATATCTTTCATATATTTAGCATAAGGATTCATTTTGAGCATATCAGTTAATCGCATACGCAAAAAGATAGGTCTAATCATTTCAGCAAAGTGCTCAAAATCCTCATCGTCCTTTTTCTTGGATGATTTGGGAGGAAAAGCATGGGTTTCCGAACCCAAGGTTCTCTTTCTTTACCATGTTTCCTAGCAACAAAATCTCTCTTATCATAACATTGATTCTTTGATTGTGGGTTATCAAGATCAACAGCAAGTTCAATTTCTACATCATTATCATTACTAGGTTGAGCATCATCATGAACATCATCATTAACATTTTCACTAGGTTCATGTTCATTACCGGATTGTGTTTCAGCATCAGAAATAGATATATCATTTGGATTCTCAGGTGTTTCAGCAATAGGTTCACAAGAAGTTTGCAAAGTCCTACCATTTTTCTTTTTCTTCCTTTTAGAAGAGCTAGGTGCATCAATATTATTTCTCTGAGAATCTTGCTCAATTCTCTTATGGTGGCCTTTAGGATACAAAGGTTCCTGAGTCATTCTACCAGTTCTAGTAGCCACTCTAACAGCATAATCATTTTTCTTACTATTCATTTCATTGAGCAATTCATTTTGAGCTTTAAGTACTTGTTCTACTTGAGTGGTGACCATAGAAGCATGTTTGCTAACAAGTTTAAGTTCACCTCTAATATTAGCCATATAATCACCCAAGTGTTTAATCATATCGGAATCGTATTTCAATTGTCTACCAAAATAAGCATTGAAGTTTTCTTGCTTGACAACAAAATTATCAAACTCATCAAAGCATTGTCTAGCAGACTTATAGTGAGGAATATCACCTTCATCAAATCTATAAAGAGAATTTACCTTTACTACCTGTGTCGGGTTATCAAGATCAGGAGGTTCTTCAATAGGTAATGGATCAAGATCATATGTTTCTTCAACAGGCGGTAAATTAAGACCATGTATTTCTTCAATAGGAGGTAAATTCTTAACATCTTCAGCTTTAATACCTTTTTATTTCATAGATTTCTTTGCCTCTTGCATATCTTCAGGACTGAGAAATAGAACACCTCTCTTCTTCGGAGTTGGTTTAGGAATAGGCTCAGTAATTGGAGCAGGAGCTGGCTCAGGAGGTGCCCAATTATTTTCATTTGTCAACATATTATTCAATAGAATTTCAGCTTCATCTGGTGTTCTTTCCCTGAAAAGAGAACCAGCACAACTATCTAGGTAATCTCTGGAAGCATCGGTTAGTCCATTATAAAAGATATCAACTATTTCATTTTTCTTAAGAGGATGATCACGCAAAGCATTAAGTAACTTGAGAAGCCTCCCCCAAGCTTGTGGGAGACTCTCTTCTTTAATTTGCACAAAGTTGTATATTTCCTTTAAAGCAGCTTGTTTCTTATGAGCAGGAAATATTTAGCGAGAAGTAATAAATCATATCCTTGGGACTACGACACAACCAGGATCAAGAGAATTAAACCATATCTTAGCATCACCCTTTAATGAGAATGGAAATATTTTAAGGATATAAAAGTAGCGAGATCTCTCATCATTAGTGAACAGGGTGGCTATATCATTTAATTTAGTAAGATGTGCCACAACAGTTTCAGATTCATAGCCATGAAAAGGATCAGATTCAACCAAAGTAACTATATCAGGATCAATAGAAAATTCATAATCCTTATCGGCAACACAAATAGGTGAAGTAGCAAAAGCAGGGTCAGGTTTCATTCTATCTCTAAGAGATTCTTTGTTCCATTTAATTAATAGCCTCTTGAGTTCATAACTATCTTTGCAAGCTAAAATAGCTGCAGAAGCTTCTTTATCAAAAACATAACCCTCAGGAATAACAGGCCTATCTTCATCATTACTTTCATCAATATAATCAGTTTCAAAAATTTCTTTCACTCTAGCCCTAGCAATTTGTTCATCAAGAAATTCACTAAGAACATGAGTATCAAGCATAGAAGTAGTTTCATCATAAGTATCATGCATAGCGAAGTGGCATCATCAATAACATGCGACATATCGAGCGAATAGCGTAAGCAGGTTTAGGTGTCGCAAGCTTACTCAAAGCAGAAGGTGAATCAAGTGCGAGCTAGATGGCGGTTCCTTCATCGGTGTCAAAACCGCGGATCTCGGGTAGGGGTCCCGAGCTGTGCGTCTAGGCGGATGGTAACAGGAGACAAGGGACACGATGTTTTACCGTGTTGGGCCCTCTCAATGGAGGTAAACCCTACTCTGCTTGATTAATATTGATGATATGGGTAGTACAAGAGTAGATCTACCACGAGATCGAGAGGCTAAACCCTAGTAGCTAGCCTATGGTATGATTGTTGTTAGTCCCACGGACTAAAACCCTTCGGTTTATATAGGCACCGAAGAGGGTTAGGGTTACAGTCGGTTACAATGGTAGGAGATCTACATATCCGTATCGCCAAGCTTGCCTTCCACGCCAAGGAAAGTCCCATCCGGACACGGGACGAAGTCTTCAATCTTGTATCTTCATAGTCCGAGTCGGCCAAAGGTCATAGTCCGCTATCCGGACACCCCTAATCCGGGACTCCTCGGTAGCCCCGAACCAGGTTTCAATGACGACGAGTCCGGTAGCGAGATTGTCTTCGCATTGCAAGGCGGGTTCTTCTCCAAATCTGTGTACTGTTGAATAGTGTCGGCTTCAGTAAATATCGCGCTCCTTGGCTTCCACGCCCAATAATGGCCATCTTCCACGTGTTGAGCGAATGCGAAAAGCCAGGTATTTTTACTTTTACCCCTAGCTGCGCAAATGAGCTGCCTATATAAGAGACGAGGATCTAGATCCAAATCACATCATCTTCCTTCATGAGCTTTCATCGGAGCGCATCCGTAAATCCATTCCATCATGGGACGATCGACGCGGCTCCTCCTCTCGCCCTCCCAGTCCTCGGCACGAGATTGGGAGAGATGCTCCGTCCCAAGACAAAGTGAGCTAGTGACGCTCCAAACCAAGGGATTTCTTCCCCAGCCTTCATGGTTCGGTTCGAGCGGACTCGCCACCTATAAGGGCGGAAAACAAGCGGAGAGCGTCTCAGTCCCTCCCAAGGAGAGCGGGTATGCCTTGTCCCTTATTTGATAAGAGGGCTCGGATTTCCAATTCATCCGTTTCTCGGGGCTCTGGAGTTCTATGGCCTCGGTTGCACAACCTTACGCCTGCCTCCATTCTCGCATATTGCGGGCTTCGTGGGCCTTTTGCGAGCTGTTTTTGGGCATCGAGGCTCATTTCGTTGTGGAAGAGGTTGTTCGCCTCGTACCCGCTCCCGGGAGGGGTCGATATATCAAGTGGGCGGAGCCAAACTATGGCGCATCGCGGGACCGGATATCTATCCGGAACCCGAAGAAGGCGTCCAAGACCGGCCTTGAATGGTTTTATATAGAAGATGTCCTCGCGGACCCTGTTCGGATCGGCCTCCGGAGTTGATAATGCTCCTCTGAAGAAACGCCTAAGCTGGCGTCCACGGAGCCCTCGGAGGGAAAGTAGCGGGACGTCCTTTACGATGAGCGAATTAGGTTGTTGGCTCATTCCGGATGATCATGATCGGGTCATGGCCACATGCATTATCTTGGGGTGCAGCGGCTCCGATATAGAGGCCACCCCATGTGGGATTTCAACGGGAGGATGATGCCACCCGCCATGGTCAGAGGGGCGAGATCGGTCGCCGATCGATGAAGACCTTGTATGCGCATTGTACAAGGGAGAAGAGGAGGAATTTCTTCGCGTCAATCCACGGGGACGGATTTTCTATGAACAATCCTCCAAGCTGGGTAGCGGACATTTCTTTTTGCCCATCCGATCCATATTCCCATAGTCAAGTATCTCATTTTGTGATTTAGACGCAGGAACTGCGCCAGGCCGTAAAGGATATAAACAGCCTGCCTCCACAACCCGAAGATCCGGAACGGTTCCTCGATCCGGCCTCCCAAGAGGATCCGGACATATCGGTGGAGCTGATCGATGGGGTATTTCACCAAGTGAGCATTGATAATGCCCTGGTTGCCATTACGACCAATTACCCCGGAATACTTCCAGCCTCACAGGTAACTGAGACCGAAGCCCCAATACTTTGAGAATGATTCATCCCTGCTTATTTTTTATCACCGTATACCAACGGTGTTTTGCAGGGGGAGCCCTTGAGGCGGAAGGCCGAGCCTGCGGCGGCTAGCCAACAAGGGGCAGCACGGCCCAGCAGACTAAAAAGAAGTGCGGTCCGAATTGAAACGCCAGTAGAACGGTATGGCGTGTCACCTTATTCGTGTTTTATTCGGAAGGCATACTAACGCTTCGTGCTCTCTTCAGAAAAAAAGCGCTCGCGGACTATATCCGGAGAGGTTGCCAATCGAGCCTCCGCCACCGGGCTTCAAAGCCGAGCCCGAAGCGGAGGCGAACACGAGGCATGCGTCGGATACTCCTCCGACAGAGGATGCCGACAGATTGTCCGCCACCAACTCCGAGGTGGAGAGTGCCATGAATCACAGGCGCCGCCGGACAATTCTTCGTGACACATGTTCCTCCCAAGAGGCATTGAACGCCTTCAATTCGGGAGATGCGCACCTCTGTGCCGCTCAAGATGGTCTAGCCAGAGCCACGAGCAGTATGTAAAAGACATACGAGTGAGGAAATTTAACAGTTATATATGCCAGTAGCCCCCGAGACTTGAAATAGTTAGAATAACTGATTTAAGGATAATTTATTGTGCAGGATCTTACAAAAAAGAATACCCAACTGTCCCAGGAGCTCGAAGAGTGCAAAGCCCAAGTTGAGGCCGCACAAGCCGCGACAGGGGAAGCCAAAGAGACCCCCTCTGGTAATATATGCTTTTTAAAAGATAAGTATGTTGTGAAGTGCGGCGTGTGTATAAATCTGACAATAACATTGCAGATGGCGCCGGGGTAGATCCGGACAAGCAACAGCTCTTGCGCCGGTTAAAGGCCGGCGAGAACGTGCTTACGAGGGTGAGGCAGGAGGAAAATAATCTCCAAGATGCCAACACCCAGCTGGGTGAGGAACTAAAAGATGTTCGTGCCCGGTATGCCCGACTCCGTTAAGGAGAATCGGCGGCTTCGACGCGGAATTTTTAGTAAGTGCTTAAACGAACTTTGGAAAAAGAGTTCGACAAGGAAGTCGACTAACAGAGTTATGTCTGTAGGTATGCTCATAGGCCGTCCTGCAGAGGAAATGCCCGGTTCTATGGATGACCTTCTTCCTGAGCTCTTACAACTGCACGAACGAGTTCGGCAGGTGATGAAAGGCGTCGCCCAGGCCTTGTGGCCATCTGTCTCCCTGCCCGAAGGCCTTGGGGAGCTTGCAGAGAGGCTCCAGGGAGCGCGGCGACGCTTCCGATTATGGAGGATATCGGCCTGCCATCAAGGTGCCAGGGAGGCCTGGGCCATGGTGAAGACGCGGTACACGAAGGCTGATCCAAACCACATGGCCGAGGTCGGACCTGTGGGGCCCGATGGGAAGGAGATCCCTATGAGCTTAGTGTACGGCCAGGTAGAATTGGCCGCAAAGTATTCCCAGCAGGACTGTAAACTAGACAACCGGTTAGATGGCATTGAAGAGGAATACAATCAGTCAAATTGACTATGTAATTTAAGGTGACATGTAAAATGCCTTCTAGCCGGATTGTAGATCGTTTGTCATAGCGGACCTTTTCGCTTCAACCTCGGGACCCAGTAGTCCGGAGTGTGTCCGAATATCCTCGCGGTTATATAAAAACCGGGGCATGCATGGAGACCAGGCGTAGGGGTCATTAGTGCTTTATCAGACAAGTGCCCAACTACTTATGTTATATTACATGGTTAGTAAGAAACATCTTCCAGGGAGAATAGTTCCGTTAGGGGTTCCTTTCCACAGGAGGCATGCCCTAAAGTGCATGTCCGGACCAAAAAAAGCAGAAAAACATCCGGGGCAGATAAATAAATAGGTAAGAAATCTTCTTTTAGTTCACGATCGAATATTCTCTTAAGAACGCTTAGCTTTGGCTTCACCCAATCTGAGATACACGTCCGGTGACCCGACAAGAATAATCGCAGAGGTGCTCCCTTTACCACCTAGCCGAACAATCGGGAACGTAGGGGTAAGCACATGAGCTAGGCAACCCAGCTTGGCCAAAACTTAAGTCATATCGATGCATATAATTGTGAATAAAAGGTACATGCGGAAGTGTGACACATGTATTGGGCATGAAGCCCTTATAAATAAGCTTCTGTGAAAGAAGCCCCCAGGTACAATGGCGCGGATAGCGCGTCAAGTGTGTCGAACAATGCGCTAACGAGCCTTCAAAGGCTGGAAAAAAAGGAGGAGAAGGAGAAAATAGAAGACAGCTAAAGTGTAAAATATGGACAGAGGAAGGAGACGAACTCGAGAATCCGGCGCTAGGCGTAGAATCTTCGAAGGCGGGCTGCGTTCCATGGGTTCGGCTCGAGTCGGTTATCCGATGCATCTCACAGACAGCACGCTCCACCGGTCGGGACTTGGTCGATGATAAAGGACCTTCCCATTTGGGCTTGAGTTTGTCCTTTTTCTTGTCCGCAGCGAGAACTAGCTCGCCAACATTGTAAGTTTTGGCCCGTACTTCGCTTTGATATCTTGAGCCCGCTGTTGATAGAATGCGGAGCGGGCTTTTGCTACGTCACGCTCCTCCTCCAAGGCGCCCAAACTGTCCTGCCGATCGAGCTCGCTTCTCTTTCTTCGTACATGCGCACCGAGGTGAGTCATGAATTATGTCGCAGGCGAACTGCCTCTGCGCCGTATACCATAAAGAATGGTGTGAATCCGGTCGTATGCGATTCGGAGTGGTCCGCAACCCCGAGTCTGAGTCGAGCTCCTCTACCCGGTGCGTGTTAGATTCCTTGAGGGACCGCACTAATCTGGGTTTGACGCAGCTCATAATTAGACCATTTGCTCGCTCGACTTGACCGTTAGTTTGAGGGTGATAGACTGAAGTGTAGTCGAGCTTGATGCCCATGTTTTTGCACCAGAGTTTGACCTCATCGGCCGTAAAGTTCGTGCCGTTATCAGTGATGATGATGTGGGGGACACCGTAGCGGTGTACGACCCCGATAGGAAGTCTATCACGGTCCGGATTCGCCGTCTTAATGAGCTTGGCCTCTATCCATTTGGTGAATTTATCCACCATGACCAGTAGGTATTTTTGCTTGTGGGTTCCCCTTTAAGGGGTCCAACCATGTCAAGCCCCTGACATGAAGGGCCGGTGATGGGTATAGTTTTGAGGGCGGTGGGTGGCATGTGGCTTTGATTAGCAAAGAGCTGGCATCCGACACATCGTTGGACTAAGTCCTGAGCATCTGCCCGGGCCGTCGGCCAATAAAATCCTGTACGGAAGGCCTTGCCTACAAGGGCCCGGGCTGCGGCGTGGTGCCCGCCGAGTCCGGCATGAATTTCAGCCAGAAGATTCCGCCCTTCCTCTTCGGAGATACACCTTTGAAGGACTCCGGTTGTGCTTTTCTTATAAAGCTCTCCCTCATGGACCTTATAGGCTTTAGATCGCCGCACTATGCAGCGGGCCTCGTTTTGGTCCTCGGGAAGTTCCTGCCTGGTTAGGTAGGCTAGGAATGGTTCAGTCCACGGGGCAATGACTGCCATTATTGCGTAAATTTGGGTGTTACTTTGTTGGCGAACCACCAAGCGTGTCGAGAATGTTCGGTGTGGGGCAGTGCGGTTGGGTCCGGGTTGTTATTTCCGGACTCTCCCTCCCATAATACGGATGGCTTGAACAACCTCTCTAGGAAGATGTTGGGGGGGACGGCATCGCGCTTTACCGATCGCGCTAACACGTCTGCTGCCTGGTTGTTATCCCGGGCTATATGGTGAAATTCGAGCCCCTCAAACCGAGCTGGCATTTTTAGAACGGCATTGCGATAAGCTGCCATTTTCGGATCCTTGGCATTAAAGTCTCCATTTATTTGGGATATCACGAGGTTCGAATCCCCGGGCACCTCTAGGCGTTGAATGCCCATGGAGACTGCCATCCGGAGACCATGTAGAAGGGCCTCGTATTCGGCTACGTTGTTGGAGTCTGTATACATTATCTGGAGTACGTATTGAACTGTATCTCCGGTTGGGGATGTCAGAACGACGCCAGCTCCCAGGCCAGCCAACATTTTTGAGCCGTCAAAGTGCATTATCCAGTTGGAATATGCGTCGTACTCTTTAGGGAGTTCGGCTTCGGTCCATTCGGCGACGAAGTCGGCCAAAACTTGCGACTTAATAGCTCGCCGTGGCTTATAGGTTATGTCGAACGGGAGGAGCTCAATGGCCCATTTGGCAATCCGGCCCGTTGCGTCGCGGTTGTTTATAATGTTGTTAAGAGGTACTTCAGAGGCTACTGTTATCAAACACTCTTGAAAGTAGTGTCGCAGCTTCCGGGATGCCATAAACACCGCGTATGCTATCTTTTGATAATGCGGGTACCGTGACTTGCATGGAGTTAGGACAGTGGACACGTAGTGTCGGATTTCGGGTTTTCGGCAGACCCTCTAGGTTCGAACTCTGGGGTGCACGCGGAGATCTCACCCCCTACCTACCTGCACCTCGCCGCCTCGCTAGGATCTAAACTATGAAAGGAACAACACAAGAGACACAGGGTTTATACTGGTTCGGGCCACCATTGTGGTGTAACACCCTACTCCAGTGTGTGGTGTGGTGGATTGCCTATTGGGCTGATGATGAACAATACAAGGAAGAATAGCCTCGCGAGGGTCTGTTCTTGGCCGGTGCGATGAACTTCTAGGTGGAGTTCAGTCGCTTCTCTCTCTCTCTCTGCGATTGGTCTCTTTCCGAGATTCCAGATCCCGCCCCTACCATGCGGGTGGCTAGTCCTATTTATAAGCAGAGGCCCTGGGCCTCTTCCCAAATATTGAGCGGGAAGGGCGCCAACAATTGGCCATTTTGAAGGGGAACATCTAGTACACTTATCCTAACTAAAGTTGGTCCTCACCTGTCAAAGGCTCGTGGTGACCTTGGCTTGGGCTCCACAATGACTTCCTTCCCGCCGCTATGCGACGGTCTTGGTCTTGTTGCACCAAACGGTGCCTTTGCTTGATGCTCTCGCTGCGCTTGCCCCTTTGCATCAAAGAGGAACGAGGACATCTTTGCGGGCTGGCGCCCGCTCTGGCGCCCTAGGTCGTCATGGCTTGCGTCATGGGCACCTCGTGAGGTACCCGCCTTGATCTCTCCGCCTCCTCGCGAGCCAGCTGACGAGGCCGTGCTCGAGGAAGCTCTGTAAATCCACCTCATGAGGCTTGGCCCTCGTGAGGGTCTTGAGCTTGTCTTGATGAAGATGGGCCGTGGCTGGCCACCCCTTGAGCCACGCCACAGCAGCAAGTCTGGTACCCCTGTTCCTGCACACCGACAAGAGCCCGGGCCCAAGGCGCGCTGGACTTGGCCGAGCAGAGAAGCGAAGGGCAAGTGCTGAGCGCCGCTGGGCCCTAACAGCTGCGGGTTTTGGTACCAGCGTGGCGGTTGATTGGACGGGCGCCTTTAGCAATCCCTGCGAATCGACAAAAGTGCGGCACCTGCCTAGGCTTTACCTCCCTTGCCTCCTCCAGTCATTGCCCAGATCCCCTTTCTTGCGCCTTTCCTTCCTGCTTCCGAAATCTCCAGATCTACTTCGACCGCGTGCCCTAGCGAGACATGGCGCCTCGCCAGACCCCGGCCAGAGCTTGGTACTCACCCGCCTTGGACTCGCCAAACGTGTCGGAGAAGGGCCTTGCTCGGGCGCGCTGGATGGTGGCGGCGTAAGGCAACGACGGGGCAGCGGTGCTCAGAGCCGGCTCCGCCCTTCCTGAGGGCCAAGGAAGCACCTTCTATCCGCTCTTCGTGAGCGCCATTGCTGCCGGTCTGGTGCCTCCCTTTTCGAAGTTCTTCTTTTTCTCGCCCTCCGCCATTACAAACCGCAAGCTCTGCACCTCCACCCCAACTCTGTTCTTCTTCTGGCGATCTTCGCCTACTATTGTGAGACTCATTTCGGCATGCAACCCTCGGTGGCCTTGCTGCGCCACTACTTCTACCTCCGGACCTCTCGCGGTCCCATCTCCGCGTGCGCGAGCTTTGTCGCGTATGGCAGCTCCAATGCCATCTCGAAGCCCGAGAAGAGGATTGAGGGCTTCAGGAGCAAGTGGGTCATGGTAGATGCTGGGCGCATCCACCCTCGGCTGATTCTGCCCACGGAGCACCCCATGACCTCCAACGATTGGTCTCGCGCGGAACTCGTGGATCCCCGCGCGAAGCCGGTGCTGGAGAAGATGAACGCGGACCTGTGGTCGGGCAACATGGCGACATCGAAGCTAACCGGTGCGTCGCTCCTGAGGGAGTTCCTGGAGCACCAGGTGGCCCCGCTTCGTTAGTACACGCTTCCGCTGTGGAGGCCCCGCCCGAGCCCTGCAGTCTTGGTCGACGAAGATCTGGCCGCGGTCCTCCAATCTTTGGTCGGGGGAGATGTGGCGAGGCTGGAGGGCGCTCCTGTAGCCCTGTTCCTTCGGGATGATTGGGAGCAGGTGGTGGACTCCATGCCCATCTTCAATGGAGATGGGCCCGTGCCCGCGGAGGTTCCCGAGGACCCGGCGGCCCTGGCGACGGTGAAAGTGTCCTCCAGCGACTCCAGCAAAGAGGAGGAAGAAGAGGAGCAGGAAGAGGGTCCTGATTCCGAGGCGACCGACGGGGAGTCGAGAGCGCCCCTCCCCCGGCGCAGGTCTCGCTCTCTCCGCCTCTCGCCGAGCGACGACGAGGATGGCAATGAGCGGGGCGGCGAGAGCTTGCCCCCGATCCCGAAGAAGGACAGGACTGGGCTGGTCCCCCGCGGGTCTGCCCCGGCTCCGAGGCGATCCGCAGACGTGCCTCCTGCTCCCGGGCCTCTTGAGGCTGATCCCTGCAGCCGGCTCTCGGGCTTCAAGTATGGCCGGAGGTTGCTCGAGCCCGCGAGCGATGACCAGTAAGTGCTTGATCCTTGTTTTATTTCTTGCCTTGTCGCTGAGGCTTGATATTTGTATCTCTTGGCTAGGCCTGTGCTTGCGGCAAAGAAGCTGAAGGGAGCTCCCGAGGCTTTGCCTGGGGCAGCGCCTCCGCCCACGAAAGGAGGTGACGGTAAGACACGGGCCTCTCCTGCCCGGTCTTCCTCGCGAGGCTCGGCGGAGCTAGTGGGCGAGCTCAGCCCCATGGCCCAAGCGACTCCTCGAGGTATCTTGCTCGATGCCACCGCCGCACTGCTGGGGCGCAGAAGCCCCGCCTCGTGGTGTTGTGGTTACGCTGTTGCCCTTCCTCCTACTCCACCAACTGCTGCTCTCCGACCTCCCACTGCCCCGGATCGTGCTGCCGCTGAATCGGACTGGTCGCGTAAGATCTTCGGGCGCCGACCTCGCCAGGCCGGGCGCTTGAGATGACCTCGGCTGGGTTCGCCTGACGCTTCGATTCGAAAGCAGGCGCTGGTTCAGCCGCGACGGCTATGGACGAGGAGAAGCAGTCGCCCTGGGGCGGGCTGCTCGCCCGCCGCGCTTTGGGGAGGTAGCTGATGTCCGAGGTTGCTGCAAGGCGCTGGAGAGCGAGCTGCAGGCTCGTGGACCAGCTCGCCAAGGAGGCCCGTGATTCGCCAAGAGAAGGGGAAGGCATGAAGGCTCGTGAGGCGCCGCCAAGGACCGGGACGCCAAGCTTAACAAGCGCCGTGGACTGCCTGGGTGCGCTGGAGCAGGAGTTGAGGCGAAGAGGGTCGAGCCGACAGCAAGGCGCGGTCTCACCGAGGACCGCGTGCGCTCATGGGAGATGGAGGTGAAGGCTCGTGACTTGCCGAGGTCGCGACGACAAAGGGCTCGAAAGCCTACTGCCGCACCGAGGACGGCCCCGCCAAGCCGCTCTTCCTGATCCGCTACCAAGATGTCACCTTGGCTTTGGCCCTACGGCCGAGGCCGAGGCGCTGTGGTCTCGTTTTTCCGTAGAATGCCGACGCTGGCCCTACCATCGCTACCTTCGTGATCCCGACGCCGACCTCGACATATCGCTGGAGCCCGTGAGCGGCGAGCTTGCCGCCATCGCCGAGGCCGCAAGGGTCGAGCGGAGGCTCTCACGGGCGGTTCCGGCCTTCAAAGACTAAGCCGAACGAGGCGCCGCTGGTCCCGAGGTTTCACGAGGCTAACCCGCTTAGCGCAGCTCCGCCAACAAGTGACTCCTTCCTCGATCCTGCTCGCTTTCAGCCCTGCAACATGCATCATGCCTCGGGAGGCGCTTAAACTTGCATTTGGTGTTGTGACAACAGCTATGGACTGTAATATTTGCTTTTGAATTCTTTGAGATTTGGCGCTTTTCCTTCCTACTTGCTTATGTTCTACGCCGCAAAGCCCTAAGACCGTGAATACCTCAATCGCTGCTAGCCCCGACCGAAACCAGACGGACCAAGGAGTGAGGGGCTTCGTGACAAGTTAGGTTTTGAGTCGCGATGCTCAGAGTTCCCTTGGCGCATTTAACAACAAGTAGGAGGTGAGATGTATGGGCTTAATCTACCATTCTACGCCTGCAGAGCCTGCCCCGCACATACCTCAACCGCCGCTAGACTTTCAAACTAAGGAGTGAGGGGCTACGTGACCAGTTAGGGCTCCCGAAGGCGATGCTCATGAGTTCCCTTGACGCCAAACAACCTTTCAGACTCTTGGCTCCGCTGGGAAAGACGGCGACGAATCAGCCCGAGGGGCCTCGGCCGGGTGGGCGGCGTCTGGCGTGACCTGTGCGTAGCCCCCATGCCCAGCCCCCCAGGCGGCGCTCCGAGGAGGCGCGGCGATGAGGCCATACATTGAGCTCGGGCCTCGAGGTTGATGCGCCGGGCCACCCTCGCTTGTTTATCACCGCATGAGCATAAGCTTCCGATGTGTACGGCATAGTCGCCTCGGCAGCCATAGCCATGAGCATGATGCTTCCATCAGGCGTGGGAGGGGCCCCGAGGAGCCTCGGGCGTGTACACCCGCTTTGACACGTGGCTGGCACGGTAGGGCTCGACGAGGGGAGTTCCGGGCACCCGTGAGCCAGACGGACTCACGGGCCCTACCTCAAGGCGGGTTGCGCTCGCACTCGGGCCTTAACTTGTGATGTGTTCTGCAAATTTGTTAGATGCCGACGCTTCACGCCCCGGTCCCGCCCTCGAGCGGGTCTCAGCCTGCCGCCGGTATGCTGTGTCGCGATGCCGTGGACAAGGCCAGAGGTCGAGGGCTGAGAGCCAAGAGGGAGCCCATGAGTCGTGGATGCTTAGGTACCCCTTTAACGTGTAAGCGGCCGACATGAAGGAAGAAAGGTGCCGTGGGATGCATCAAATAACAATCATGATGGGTCAACGATGACCCAAATAAACGCAAGAGGGGTACATGCCGCTGGTCTCCGCCCGAGCGACTTGGGGATGATGCACCGAGGGCGCCCCAACAAAGTAAGCTAGGAACATGAAGTAAAGGGATACATGTCGCAGGACGGACCCACGCTGCCTCGGGAATGATGCAGCCTCGGGGCGCCCTGCATGGAAATGAAACTTGAAGGATGTCACGGATAACGCTTGAAGGTGAAGGGACGCTGAATTAGCGTACATCGTGGGCTCGGAAGCCGATCTTCACGAGCCCCTCAGCCTCAGAGCCTCGGGAGGCTCCGGAGGCGCTGGTGGCTCGCGACCATCTCCATCTCCGCCAGATCATGGAACACCTGGCCTCTTGAGCCTGTGATGCTCCCATGAGGCCCCTCAGGGTGGCGGCTGCTCAAAGAAACCATAAGGCATGCGAACGTAGCTGGGGTGGACTTTCGCAAGACTGCATGCGTGAGGGCCAAGCGCCTTGAGAGGCGGCCTGCTGAGCCCTCGGTATGTCGATGCAGACGCACAGCCCACCATCCTTGCCCGGATGGGGAGCTATGGCGTAAGGCGGCCGCCACTCATGACTTGACTCGCAGTTCCCCTGCATGATCCTGGCCGACGAACTCCCCGAGGGTTTGGCCCTCCTTGCCTCGGGCCTCCTTCCCCGAGGGAAATGCTTTGAAACACACCTCCAAGTGGTGCCCAAGCGCCCTCAGGATCTCAAGAAGGTCGGTGGCCCTCCAGAGAGAGCCCCGAGCCTTCCTTGAGGAGGCGCCGCGCCGCCTTCCTATGCGATGGAAGGAGGTGCCTCAACAAAGCGGACTCGAGGGGCCCGCTTCCCGAGGGGTCGGGCCCGCGATGTCTTCTTCTTCTGGGGGGCCTCGGGAGCCTCCGCCCCGCGATCCGGTCTTCAAGCGACGCGCTTGAAAGGTCGCCCAGGAGCACATCGCTCTCTCTTCGCAAGGCACCGTGATGACTACCGCCGCTCGGCATCTTGAGGACGTTGTAGCTATGATGTGTCACGCCATGAACTTGGCCGAGCTGGGTACCCGAGGATGGCATTGTATGGCAAAGTAATGTTGGCGCATCAAGTCGATGAGCTCTTGCGGCGGTAGTTGTCGCGCTACCAAGGTGACGGGAGGCGGACCTGCCTAATCGGAACTCGTGGAGCCATCGGTGACGCCGAGAAAGGCTTGGCTATCGGAGCTGATTGTAAGGCACTTGGAGGTTGTTGAATGTCTCTACGACAGTGACATTGAGCCCCGCTCCGCCATCGGCGAGGGTTCTCGTGACTTGCACGCTGTCGATGATTGGGGAACAAAGCATCGGGAGGACTCCGCTATGGCCACAAGACTTGAGCTGATCCGCCGAGCTGAACGTGATGGCGACGCCGACCACCGAGAGGGCACGTGGCCTCGAGCTTGGGAGGACTGCATTCACTTCATGTGAACTGCTTGAAGATGCTGAGAGGTGGGCTTGAGCTCCGCCCAGATGCAAGCGATCATGGCGGCTCTCGGAAGCCCCCACCCCCTGGCCCCGATGATGGTCCTCATTTCTCCTTGGCGGGCGGCAGAGGAGGGAGGCTCGCTTCTTCATGGGCGATCTCGCGAGGCCGATCCCTCCAGCCTCCCTCGCGAGGCTGATCCCGCCAACGATCCTCGCGAGGTCGGTCACGCCACCTTGGCGAGGGCCACGGTCTTCCCAGCGGCCCCGCATTTTTCCTCCTCCTCGGCCGTAGCCTCTTGTCGCTGCGGTCAAGGCCGACCGATTCTCCTTCTAGCACGGCTCTGAGCTCTTGACATTCGCTGGTGTTGTGGGTGGAGGTCGTGGTACACACAAAGATCGCTGCCCTTGGAAGACTCGGGCTGATCTCGCCCGCAGGTCTGGTTCTCGCCATGAGCACGGCAGCCCCCTTGGCGCTTCACGCCCTTGGCCTTGGACTTCTTCTCTTCGGTCTCGCGGCCGGCTGCTCGAGGAGGGAAAGGCGCTCTTCCTCAGCCGGCGTAACTTGGTCGCCAAGTGATGTAGCTCCAAGGATGTACACAGATATTCATGCATCGCCAGCCCTCCTTCATCTTGACGCCTCGCACACCGCCGGAGAAGGCCGAGATGATGGCCTCCTGGCCACCTTGGGAATCTTGAGGCGGCGTTGTTGAAGTTACCGATGTACTGCAGGTCTCCCCGGCTGCCGCTTGATGCGGCGATGGCGCCACGGCAGGAGGCCGATCACGGGTACCTTGAAGTTGGCGGCGAAGCGGTGCGATCTTGTCCCGTGGAGGAGATCGTGCCAGAGCCAGTGTTCAGAGCCAAAGGGCCCCTGGCCCTGAGTGCCATGGGAAACCAGTTCGCCATGACCTTCTCGCCCCTGCTGGCAATCTTCGATGCCCAGCTCAGAGCTGGAGGAACTCCGCAGGGTCGGCTGTGCCGCCATAGCGAGGAGACAGTGTCTGCTTGAACTTGCCGGGCCACGCGACATCAAGGCAGCTCTAGGGGTGAAGGCGCGGCAGCTCGCTATGGCTACGGAGGCCTTTTGGTGACGAAGAGCCTGGTCTTGGGGTCCCTGACACACGCTGCTCGCCGGGAGCAGCGCGGGTCTTGCATGCCGGAGCAGGAGGCGGTCGAGACGAGCAGCAGTGGAGCACTTGGCAGCTTTTGGGGCGTAGGGACCTCTTGATAGCTCGCTTAGCTGCCGGGCGCCGGACGGAGTGGATTCCGCCCGGCCCTTCGCGCTTTGGGGCCAAGGCGCTTTCTTGAGGGGGGAGGCGCCGAGGCGCTCGAGCTTTTTCGCCTGCAGGCGGGCGCGGTAGCGAGAAGGACGACGCGGGGAGCTCTCGCAAGACGAACGAGCCGGCGACGCGGTCGAGCCACTCTTCGAGACGCTGCCGAGGGGGGAAGGAGGAGCCTCGCTTGCCGCGATGAGCGCAGCTCGAGTTTCCATGGGCGCGCGAGCACGCTAAACAAAGAACCTGCTAGGGCGAGTGAAGGAGTAGCGGTGCGCTGCCTCGCCACGGACGGATGCCGACGAAGCTTGTTGCTCGTTTCCCGCCGGGGTGGCGGCGCGACGGCAAAGCGCATGTGGAACGGCGGGCGGCCGCCGACGGGGCCGTCTGGGCGGCGCGGTAGCGAGCGGCCTGATGCCGCGCTGGGCCCGGCAAGCGTCCGCTATGGATGCGATGGGCGGCGAAGAACAGTGGCGGCGGAAGACGGATTCCGGCACCCCTACCGGGCGCTAAATGTCGGATTTCGGGTTCGTAGACCCTCTAGGTTCGAACTCGGGTGCACGCGAGATCTCACCCCTACCTACCTGCACCTGCCGCCTCGCTAGGATCTAAACTATGAAAGAAACAACACAAGAGACATAGGGTGTATATCGTTCGGGCCACCATTGTGGTGTAACACCCTACCCAAAGTGTGGTGTGGTGGATTGGCTCTTAACTGATGATGAACAATACAAGGAAGAACAGCCTCGAGGGTCTGTTTGGCTGGTGCGATGAACTGCTAGGTGGAGTTCCCGCTTTCTCTCTCTCTCTCTCTGCGATTGGTCTCTTTTCGAGATTCTAGATCCTGCCCCTACCCCGTGGGTGGCTAGTCCTATTTATAGGCAGAGGCCCCGGCCCTTCCCATATATTGAGCGAAGGGCGCCAATAATTGGCCATTTTGAAGGGGAACATCTAGTACACTTATCCCGACTAAAGTTGGTCCTCGCTCGTCAAAGGCTCGTGGTGACGCCGCTTGGGCTCCACGATGACTTCCTTCCCGCTGTTATGACGGTCTTGGTCTTGTTGCACCAAACGGTGCCTTTGCTTGATGCTCTCGCTTGCTCTTGCCCCTTTGCACCAAAGAGGAAACGAGGACACTGCTGGTCGGCGCTCACCGGGCGCCTCTAGGTCGTCATGGCTTGCGCCATGGGCACCTCGTGAGGTACCCCGCTTGATCTCTCCGGCTGTCAGCGAGCCATTTCGACGAGGCCGTGCTCGAGGAAGCTTCCTATCGCCTCGCCCTCATGAGGCTTGGCCTCGCGAGGGTCTTGAGCTTGTGCCGATGAAGATGGGCCGTGGCGGGCCACCCCTTGAGCCACGCCACAGCCGCATGCAGTAAAGTTCTGGTACCTCGCTCCGGAAACGCCGGCACGTAGTAAAACTGGTTTTTGAAGGGGAACTTGTGTCCATTCCGCTTTCGCTCGATAACGAGCACCGCGCTTACAACTTGATGAGTTGCCGCGATATATAATAGCATTGGTTCGCCCATGTTGGGTGCGGCCAGACCGGTTTGTTGCCAATATGGCTTTTATTTCTTCGAGTCCGTCAGGGTGCATCCGCCCACTGGCAAGTGTTCGCAAGGCTTGAGGAGGCGATAAAGGGTAATGCCTTTTCTCCCAAACGGGAGATAAAGCAGCTAAGAGCCGCCACGATCCAAATAATTTTGTATTTATTTGAGGTCTTTTGGGATATCCAATTGTGACAGAGCTCTGAGTTGGCTGGTTTGTTTCAATCCTTCACCTGGATACAATGAAGCCCAAGAGCTTTTCGATCGGTACGCCAAAAACGCATTTTTCCGGGTTGAGCTTGATGTCATATGTTCGAGATTATCGAATGTGAGCCTCAAGTCGTTCACTAGAGTTTCGACATGCTTGCTTTTGACGATTTACATCATCTACGTATGCCTCCATTGTTTTGCCGACCGCTTTTGCCGTGATATGTCTCAATCATATACCGATATGTTGCACCGGTGTTTTTGAGCCCAAGGGCATTGTGTTGAAGCTGTACGGGCCCGATGGAGTGATCAATGCCGTTATGGCTTGGTGCTCGCCATCTTAATTTGGTGGTAGTCGAGTATGCGCCGAGGAAGCACAATGAATCGGAACTCGCGGTAGCGCCGATAATTTGATCGATGCGGGGAGGGGAAGGGATCCTTTGGGCAAGCCTTTGTTGAGGTCTCTTGAAATCGACGATAGGCGCCTGTGATTTGTCCTTCTTGGTACCATCACTGTGTTTGCTAGCCACCCGATGTTTTATATCTCCGATGAATCCGCCTCCAATAGTTTGGCTAGCTCTCTCCTCCGCCCTGTCGGTGTCAAACCGTGGATCTCGGTAGGGGGTCCCTGAATCGCGCGCTCAGGCGGATGGTAACAGGAGACAAGGGACACGATGTTTTTACCAGGTTCGCCCTCTCGATGGAGGTAATAATTCTACCCCGCTTGATTAATATTGATGATATGGATAGTACAAGAGTAGATCTACCACGCAGATCAAGGAGGCTAAACCCCAGAAGCTAGCATATGGTATGATTGTTGTTGTGGCTTCACGGACTAAAACCCTCCAGCTTTATATAGACACCGGATAGGTTAGGGTTACAAAGAGTCGGTTACAATGGTAGGAGATCTACATATTTGTATCGCCAAGCTTGCCTTACACGCCAAGGAAAGTCCCATCCGGACACGGACTAAGTCTTCAATCTTGTATCTTCATAGTCTTGGAGTCCGCCGTGACGATAGTCCGCTTATCCGGACACCCCCTAATCCGACTCCTCAAGAGTCTCCCTCAACCAGGCTTCAATGACGATTGAGTCCGGTGCTGATTGTCTTCGCATTGCGAGGCGGGTTCTTCTCCAAATTCCACATACCTGTCTAATAGTTGTCCGCTTCGATAAATGTCGTGCTTCCTTGGCTTCGCGCCCAATAATGGCCATCTTCCACGTGTTTGAATGAATGCTAAAGGCCAGGCATTTTTACAATTACCCCTTAGCTGCACAAATGAGCCGCCTATAAAGGGGCGAGGATCTAGATCCGAGTCACATCATCCCTCCTCTCATGAAGCCATCGAGCGCCGACCAAAGCCCATTCCATCATGGACAATCGACGCGATTCCTCCTTCGCCCCCAGCCTCAGCCTGAAATTGGGAGAGATGCTCACTCAAGATAGCTTAGCTAGTTATACTCCAAACCAAGGGATTTCTTCCCTGCCTTCATGGTTCCGGTTCGAGCTGGACTCGCCACCTACAAGGGCGGAAAGCAAGTTGAGAGCATCCCCGATCCTCTAAAGGAGAGCGGTGTTCTTCATCTCCTATCTAGTAAGAGGACTTGATTTAATCCATCCGCTTTCTCCGGGCTCTTGGAGTTCTACGGCCTGGGCTTGCACCACCCACGCCTGCTCCATTTTGCACATCGCGGGCTTCGTGGGCCCTCTCGCGAGCTGTTCTTGGCGCCGAGGCTCATTTCGGCTGTGGAAGAGATTATTCTCGCCTAGTACCCGCTCTCATGAGGGGTCAATATATCAAGTGGGCGGAGCCGAGCTATGGCGATCGCCGACCGGATACCGTCCGAACCCCAAAGAAGGCGTCCAAGACCGGCCTCGGAATGGTTTTATATGGAGGATGTCCCGCCACGGATCCTGCTCGGATCGGCCTTCCGGAGTTCAGCAATGCTCCTCCAAGAAGCGCCTAAGCCGGCGCCTCGGAGCCCCCCAGAGGGAAGATGACAAGGACGCCCTCTATCTAATGAGCCGAATAAGGTTATCGCTCATGCCGGATTAACCATGATTGGAGTCATGGCAATCAGATATGAGGGGGGTGCAGCCACTCCAATATAGGGGCCACCCCATGTGGGACTTCAACGGGAGGACGACGCACCCGCCATGGCCGCAAAGGGCCGGATCGTCACCGAACGGTGAAGATCTTGTCTGCTATGTACAAAGGGGAGGAGGAGGATTCCGTGTCAATCCATCAAGGATTTTTCTTCAATAATCCTCGAAGATGGGTAAGCAAACATCTTTATGACCTGTCCAATCCATGTACCCATGGTTAAATATCTCATTTCGTGGTTTTTGCAGAGGAACTGCTACGGATCAGGAGAAGATACACAGCCCGCTCTCTACAACCCGAGGATCCGAACGTCCTCGATCCGACCTCCCAAGAGGATCCGGATATAAAGGTGGAGTTGATCGACGAGGTGTTTTATCAACTTAGCATCGATAATGCTTTGTTGCTATTACGCCGATTACCCCGAATACTTCCAGCCTCACAGTAATCGAGACCGAGATCTCAAACCCCGATAATGACCCATCCATGCTTATCTTTGATCACCATATACCAATGGTGTTTCACAGGGCGCCTTCGAGGCAGAAGCCGAGCTCATCGCGGCTGGCCAACAGAGGGCAAGGCCTCAAGAAGCTAAAAAGAAGTGCGGTCCAGATCAAACTCCGCCGCAGAACGGTATGGCGGTCACCATACTCCTAGGATTGATTCCTCGAAAGCGATTAACGCAGGTGCTCTTTTCAGAAAAAGAGTGCTCACGGATCGAGTCCAAGAGGTTGCTAATCGAATCCTTCACCGCCCGTGCTTCAAAGCCGTGTCCGGAGGCGAGGCAAGCACGACGCAAGGCCTGATGATGCCGACAGTTGTCCGCTACTAACTCCTAGGTGGAGAGCGCTTGAATCACAAAGCGCCACGGACAGTTCTTCATGACGCTGTTTCTCCCAAGAGGCCTTGAATGCCTTTTGATTCGAGATGCGACTCTCTGTGCCGCCGAGATGGTCTAGCCAGAGCTACTGAGCAAAGATGTAATGGACATACGGTAAGAAAATTTGCCGCTTATATATGCCAAGAGTCTCTCGAGACTTAAAGTAGTTAGAATAACTGATTTAAGGATCATTTGTTGTGCAGTGATCTTACAGTAAAAGAATACCCGATCTGTCCCTGGAGCTTGAAGAGTGCAAGGCCCAACTTGAGGTCAAGACTAGCCGCCATGGGGGAGCTACAGAGACCCCTCCGTAATATATGTTTTAAAAGATAAATAGTTTATAAAGTGCGGCGGTGTGTAACCGACAAAAATATTGCAGATGGCGCCGACTAGATCCGACAAGCAACAGCTTCTACGCCAGCTAAAGGTCATGAGAGCGCTTACAAGGGTGCGGCAGAGAAGAATAACCTCCAAGACGCCAACACCAAGCTGGGTGAGGAACTTAAAGACGTTCGTGCTCAGCTTGTCCTGACCAGAAGGAGAATCGACGGCCTGGTCGGCATTTTCAAGAGTGCTTGAACTAACTTTGAAAGAGTTCGCGAGGAAGGCGACTAACATAAACATGTATGTAGGTTTGCTGCTGTGTCGCCCCGAGGAGGAAATGCCCAGCTTCTTCGGTGATCTTCTTCCGAATCAGGCTACCTGCACTAACGAGTCCGACAGTGATGAAAAGCATCGGCCAGCCTTGTGGCTATCTATCTCCCCGCTCAAGGCATTGGGGAGCGGGCAAAGCGGCTTCAAGGAGCACGGTGGCGCCCCGGCTATGGAAGATATCAGCTGCCAAGGCGCCAGGAGGCTCGGGCCATGGTGAAGACATGTACACTTAAGGTGACCCAAACCACATGGCCGAGGTTGACCTGGTAATGGATGGGATGGAGATCCCTGAAGCTTAGTGCACGGCCAAGTATAATTGGCTGCCAAGTATTCCCAGCAAGATTGTAAATTAGATAGCTTATTAGATGGCATTGAGGAGGAATACAGTGAGCCGAGTTGACTATGTAAAAAATATGACATGAAAGAATGTCTTCTAGCCGGATTGTAGATCGCTTGTCATAGCGACTTTGCGTCAACCTCCGGACCCAATAGTCCGGAGTGTGTCCGAATACCTTCGTGGTTATATAAGAACCGTGGTATGCATGGAGACAAGGTGTAGGGTCATTGTTGTCAGACGTATAAGTGCCCAACTAGTTATGTTATATTACATGGGTAGTAAGAAACATCTTCCAGGAGAATAGTTCCTCTAAGGGTTCCTTTTCGGGATGCATGCCCTAAAGTGCATGTCAAAGCTGCTATGAAAGGTAAAATCATCCGGGGCAGATGGGTAAATAGTTAAAATCGCTTTCAGTTCAATCGAATCAATATTCCCTTAAGAACGCTTAGCTTTCGCTTCACCCACTCGAGGTACATTCGCCGACCCGCAAGAATAATCGCAGAGGTGCTCCTTTACCACCCAGCCGAACAATCGGGAACGAGGGGTAAGCATAGGAGCCAGCAACCCAGCTTGGCCAAAACTTAAGTCATATCGATGCATATAATGGTGAATAAAAGGTACATGCGGAAGCTTAACGCATGTGTTGGGCATGAAGCTCAGATAGATAAGCTTCGTTAAAGAAGCCCTCAGTATAATGAGCGCGACAGCATCAAGTAAAAGTGAAAGCGCAAACGAGCCTCTAGAGGCTACAAGAAGAAGAAGGAGGAAGGAGAGAAATAAAAGACAGCACAAAAGTAAAAATAAAGAATGCGGACGGAGGAAGGAGACGAACTTGGAGTCCAGCACTTAGGCGAGAATCTTCAGAGACGGGCTGCAATGCTCCATGGGTTCGCTCGAGTCGGTTATCTCGACACGCCCGCAGACGGTATGCTCTTGGCCGTCGACCTGGTCAATGATGAAGGGACCTTCCCATTTGGGCTTGAGTTTGTCCTTTTCTTGTCCCGCAGTGTAGAACTAGTTTGCCAACGTTATAAGCTTTGGCCTGCATTTCCTCGCTTTGATATCTTCGAGCTCGCTATTGATAAAATGCGGAACGAGCTTTTGCCACGCCGCGGCTCCTCCTCCAATGCGCCCAGCTGTCCCGCCGATCGAGCTCGGCTTCTTTCTTTTTCGTACATGCGCACGCCGAGGTGAGTCATGTATTATGTCGCAGGCAAGATCGCTTCTTCGCCAGACACCATGAAGAATGGTGTGAATCCGTAGTACGATTCGGCGTGGTCCGCAGCCCCGTGAGTACGGAGTCGAGCCTCAACCCAAAGGCGTGTTAGATTCTTTGAGGGACCGCACTAGTCCGGGTTTAATGCCGCCATGATCGTACCATTTGCCCTTTCGATTTGGCCGCTGGTTTGAGGGTGATAGATCGAGGCGAATCGAGCTTGATGCCCATGTTTTTGCAACCATAATTTGACCACATCACCGTGAAGTTGGTGCCATTATCAAGCGATGATACTGGGGACACCGTAACGGTGCACTACCCCCGATATGAAGTCTATCACTAGTCCGGATTCGCCGCTTTAATAGGCTTGGCCTCTATCTATTTGGTGAATTTGTCCACCATGACCAATAGGTATTTTTGCTTGTGGGTTCCTCCCTTGAGGGGTCCAACCATGTCAAGCCCCTGCACCGCGAACGCCAGGTAATGGGTATAGTTTTAAGGGCGGTGGGTGGCATGTGGCTTTGTTAGCAAAAGTGGCAACCGACGATCGTTGACTAAGTCCTCACAGATTCGCCTCGGGCCGCCGGCCAATAAAAACTCTGTACGGAAGGCCTTGCTTACAAGGGCTCATGCAAGGTGGTGCCCACCCAGTCCGCATGAATTTCAGCCAGAGGTTTCGCCTTCCTCTTCTGGAGATACACCTTGAAGGACTCCGTAGTGCTTTTCTTATAAAGCTCTCCTCATGGACTTTATAGGCTTTAGAGCGCCTGCACTATGCAGCAGCCTCATTTTGGTCTTCGGGAGTTCCTGCCTAGTAAGGTAGGCTAGGAATGGTTCCGCCCACGGGCAATGACCGCCATTATTTCGTGAGCAGAGGGTGTTATCTCTGGGGAGAGCCTCCTACGCTGTGAGTGTTCAAGATCGTCAAAAGGCGGTTGGGTCCGATTTGATATTGCCGGACCCTTCCTATAGTACGGATGGCTTGAACAGCCATTCCAAAAGATATTGGGTGGACGGCATCGCTTTTGCACCGATGAGAGCCAATATATCCGCCACCGGGTTGTTATCCCGAGCTATATGATGAAATTCGAGCCCTTCAACTGCGGCTGATATTTTTAGGACCGCACATGTATGCTGCCATTTTCGGATCTTTGGCATCAAAGTCCCGCTTATTTGAGATATTGCGCAGGTTCAATCCTCACCGCACCTCTAGGCGCTGAATGCCCATGGAGACCGCCATCCGGAGGTCCGCGTATGGGCCTCATATTCGCCGCGTTGTTGGAGTCCGATACATTATTTGAAGTACGATTGACTGGTCTCTGGGTTGGGGACGCCGTGACGACACCAGCCCCTGTGCCGCCAACATTTTGGAGCCACAAAGTGCATAATCCATTGAGTATGCGCCGCATTTTAGGGAGTTCAAGCTTCGTCCATTTGGCCAATAAGTCGCCAAAACCTGCAATTTGATAGCTCGTCGTGGCTTGTAGGTTATGTCGAATGGAAGAAGCTCTATGGCCCATTTAGCAATCCGCCCGCTATGTCATGTTGTTTATAGTGTCACTAAGGGTACTTCGGAGGCTACTATTATCGAACACTCTTGAAAGTAGTGTCGCAGCTTCCGGATGCCATGAACACCGCCAGATGCTATCTTTTGATAGTGTGGGTACCGGGACTTGCATGGAGTTAGGACAAGGGACATAGTAAACCGTCGTTTTTGAAGAGGGAACTGTGTCCGTCCGCTGTTTCGCTCGACAACGAAAGCACCGCGCTAACAACTTGATGTGTTGCGCGATATATAATAGCATTGTTTCGCCAGTTGGGCGCGGCCAGACCGGATTTGTTGCCGTAATGGCCTTTATTTCTTCTAGTCCGCCATGGCGGCATCCATCCACTCAAGTGTTCGGCGCGGCGGAGGAGGCGGTAAAGGGGTAACGTTTTTCCCTAATCGGGAAATAAAGCGCTTAGAGCCGCCACGCATCCCGCCAATTTTTGTATTTGTTTGAGGTCTTTGGAATATCCAATTGTGACAGAGCTCTGATCTTGGCTGGGTTTGTTTCAATTCCTCTACCGACACAATGAAGCCCAGAGCTTTCCTACCGAACGCCAAGACGATTTTTCCGGATTGAGCTTGATGTCATATTTTGAAGATTGTCGAATGTGAGCCTCAAGTCGCCTACTAGAGTTTCGACGCATGCTTGGTTTTGATGACCACGCCATCTACATATGCTTCCACCGCTTTGCCGATCTGGTTTGCCTGATATGTCTCGAATCATGCGCGATATGTTGCGCTGGGCTTTGAGCCCAAAGGGCATTGTGTTGAAGCGTAACGGGCTGTATGGAGTGATGAATGTCGTTGTAGTTTGGTCTGCTCCGCCATCTTGATTTGGTGGTAGCGGAGTACGCTACGAGGAAGCACAATGAGTCGTGGTCTCGCATAGCGCCAATGATTTGATCAATTCGAGGGAGGGGAAGGGATCCTTTGGGCAAGCCTTATTAAGGTCTTGAAATCAACACATAGGCGCCAGGATTTATCCTTCTTGGTACCATCACCAGGTTTGCTAGCCAATCCGATATTTTATATCTCCGATGAACTGCCTAAAGTTTGGCTAGCTCCTCTCCCATGGCCTGGCTCTTGGTTCGAAAAGCGCCAAGAGCCTGCTTTGATCGGGCTTGAATCCTTTTAGGATATTTAGGCAGGCTCGCCACCGACGGGATTCCTAGCATGTCCGAAGGGTGCCAGCAAAGATGTCCCAGCTTTTTTGCAGAAATTCTCGTAGTGCGCGCCTACATCAGGTTTAGTTGTGCCCCAATGGAGGCCGCTTTGCAGGTCCGTTGGTGGACTTGGAATTTGACTATTTCGTCCGCTGGTTTAAAAGAGGTGGACTTGGATCTTTTATCAAGTATCACATCGCCCCTGCTCACCGTGGAGCGATCATGTGAGTTCTTCGCCGCTAGGGCTTTGGATAGTGCCTCGAGGGCTAGTGCGGCTGTCTTGTTTTCGGCGCGGAGTGCTATGTTCGGGTCACTAGCGAGAGTGATGATTCCGTTAGGTCCGGGCATTTTAAGCTTCATGTACCCGTAATGGGGTATAGCTTGAAAAATTGTGAATGCCTCTCGTCCTAATAAAGCATGGTATCCGCTGTTGAATGGGGCCACTTGAAAGGTGACCTCCTCGGACCTGTAATTGTCCGGCGATCCAACACTACGCCCAAAGGTAATTTTTCCCTGCAAAGATGCTTCCCGTTGGGGATTATTCCTCTAAAGGTTGTGCTGCTTCGCCAATGCGGTTCCAACCATTTCCATTTTTCGAGGGTTTCATAGATGAGGTTTAGTCTGCCGCCATCCATGAGTACCTTAGTAAGGCGAAGTCATCCACTATCGGACCGAGGACCAATGCGGCCGGTGCCTGTGCAGTTCGAATTTAGGTTCGCCACCGCATTAAAGGTAATAGCCGTGGTCATTCCATGGATTTATTGTTGCTACTTGGTAGACTTCGCAAGGTTATGGAGTGTTCGTTGCATGTTATTTGATGCGAAAGTCTCAAGACTGTTAACACCGTGATCGGTGTTGCCTGGCTGGGATTCTAGAGCTAGAAGCTCTTCGCCACTTTTGGCCACCGCCGAGTATCCAACATGCTCAAGGCTATGAGTTGGAGTGGCGCCTGCTGCAAATGAGTTTTGCAGGTCCGCTTAGCCAACCCTCCAAAGACGGTTCCGCACTTTAGGGGTTTTGGTTTTGGTATTCAACCCAGGTGCTTGATAATGATGCACCCTTTTGTTCCGGACTAGGATGTATTCGGGCCGATTATCCCAAAATTTACTTTGCTGTCCAGCGCCTCCATCGCACAAGACTTTTGTACTATGGTCACCAAGTCAGCAAAGCGTAATTTCGCGACGACTTATGGCGCTTAAGATTCCCTTGTCCATGCAATTATTGCAAAATTGGGATTGCGCCCTCCTCTCGGGCAGTCTTTATCCTGCTCAAAACCGTGGAGGAATCGCCCAAGAATGATGTACTATTTCAGCGGCTCTTGCCGAATTCGAGAGATCGCCATGTTTGGGTGGGCGGTGGTGCTAACCGAACCCCGCCCAATTTAGGACTCATTAGAAGTTTCTAACTCGGAAATTTGGATTTTGAGTGTTATCCAATGAGTCCAACCCGCTACCGACTTTAAGTTCGTGGCTTGATCGACATCCGCCCCTCCGCGAGAATCCGCATGGAGGATCGAACCGGACGAGCTAGTCCTTAAGATAGAAGAAGAATCGCCGATTGCTCCTCTATCACAAATGAATATGGGCAGCTCGGGAGAGTTGATCTCTTAGATCGGTTTTAGGCCGATCCGTCGTAATCAGCGATTCGAGCGATGCATGCGATCCAAGAGCTCGCTTATGGAGGAGAGCTCGATCGATCTAACTGTTCGCAAGTTCCAAACCAACATGGAGATTGGTTTCATGACTCGAGAGGTCATCATCGGCGCGGCCCAACTAGCGGTCATGAGAAACCGCCTAACCAAGAGTTCGACCAAAGGCCAAGGCTTCTTTGATGTATGGTGTCGCTTTTAAAGACGAGATGAGGCATCCTACCGATGGCGACGTGATAGCGGAACTCTCAATGAAAGCACCAATGTCGATGTCAAACCGCGGATATCGGGTAGGGGGTCCCGAATCGCATGCCTAGGCGGATGGTAACAGGAGACAAGGGACACGATGTCTTTACCAGGTTCGGGCCCTATCGATGGAGGTAATACCTTACCCTGCTTGATTAATATTGATGATATGGATAGTACAAGAGTAGATCTACCACGAGATCAAGGAGGCTAAACCCTAGAAGCTAGCCTATGGTATGATTGTTGTTGTGGCTTCACGGACTAAAACCTCCGTTTATATAGACACCGGATAGGTTAGGGTTACAGAGTCGGTTACAATGGTAGGAGATCTACATATCCGTATCGCCAAGCTTGCCTTCCACGCCAAGGAAAGTCCCATCCGACACGGGACGAAGTCTTCAATCTTGTATCTTCATAGTCTTGGAGTCCGCCTCGACGATAGTCCGCTATCCGACACCCCTAATCCGGTCTCCTCAACCTATCTCTTGGGTTTGAGAAACGCTCAAGAGCCTATTTGATCGGCTTGAATCCTTTTAGGATGTTTAGGCTGTGCTCAAGCTAGTCGGGCGGGATTCCCGGGCATGTCCGATGGTGCTGTGCAAAATGTCCCAATTTTCGCAGAGAATTTTCTTAGTGCAAGGCTCACATCAGATTTAATTGTGCCCCATGGAGGCCGCTTTTTGTTGGGTCCGCTGGATGGACTTGGAATTTTACTATTTCGTCTGGCCGGTTTAAAGGAGGTGGACTTGGATCTTTATCGAGTATCACATCGTCCCTATTCACCGTGGAGCGCAGGCAGTTGAGTTCCTCGTCGCTAGGGCTTTGATAGTGCATCAAGGGCCAAGGGGCTGTCTTATTTTCGCTGGGAGTGCTATGTCTCTATCACTAGCAAGAGTGATGATTCCGCTGGGGCCGTGCATTTTGAGCTTCATGTACCCATAATGGGGTATAGCTTGACAAATTGTGAATGCCTCTCGCCCTAATAGAGTGGTATCCGTCATTTAACGGGCCACTTGGAACGGACCTCCTCGACCTGTATTTATCCGGGCGTGTTAACACCACATCCAAAGGTGATTTTTCCTGTACAACATGCTTCCGACCGGGATTATTCTCTAAAGGTTGTGCTGTTTCGCCAATGCGACTCTACCTATTTCCATTTTTCGGAGGGTTTCTCAGAATGAGGTTCAATCCACCGCCATCGTCCATGAGTACCTTTGGTAAGGCGAAAGCCGCCCACTATCGGATCGAGGACCAATGCGGCCGGTGCTTGGGCTGTTCGGAATTTAGGTTCGCCACCGCATTGAAGGTAATAGCCGTGTCACCCATGGGTTTATTGTTGCTACTTGGTAGACTTCGCAAGGCTACTTGAGTGTTCGCTTCGTGATATTATTTGATGCTAAAGTCTCAAGACTGTTAATACCGCATCGGTATCCCTGGTTGGTGCTCTAGAGCTAGAAGCTCTTCGCCACTTTTGGCCACCTACCATAGTATCCAACATGCTCTAAGGCTATGAGTTGGAGTGGCGCCTCAGACTATGAATTTTACAGTGGTCCATTGAGCCATCCCTCCAAAGACGGTTCCATGCCCTATAGAGGGTTTTTGCTTTTGGTATTTAACCTGTGTGCCTCGCGATGATGCACCCTTTTATTTTGGACCGGGTTGTATTCAAGGTCGGATTGTCCCAAAATCTTGCTTCGTTTTCCTGTGCTTCCATCGACAAGATTTCAGATTATGGACGCCAAGTCGGCAAAGCGTAATGTCACTTGCGACTTATAGCGTTGAGGATCCCGCTGTCCATGCAATTATTGCAGAAGAATGGGATTATGCCTCTCAAGGCCGCCCTTTATCCCGGCCCATAACGTGGAGGAATCGCCCAAGAATGGTGTACTATTTCAGCAGGCTCGCCAAAATTTGAGATAGGCCGCTATGTTTGGGGTGGAGGGTGAATTAAACCGAACCTCGCCCGATCCGAGACTTAAGGGCCAAGGAGCTCGAACTTGAAGCTTGGATTCTGGATGTTATCCAATGAATTCAGCCCACCGCCTCGACTTTTAGGTTCAGTGGCTTGAGGACGCTCTTCCTCCTCCGGGAATCTGCATGGAGGCATCGGGAATCCCGGACGTAGCTAGTCCTTAAGGTAGAAGAAGGGTCGCAGATTGTTCCTCTACCACAGCAACGCAGGGTAAATCGGGAGAGTTAATCTCTCTCGATCGGGTTTAGGCCCAATCTGATCATAGTCTCAGAGCGACTCCTCAGATGCGATGCGATCCAAGAGCTCGTTAAGGAAGAGAGCTCCATCGATCTAACCGCCGGCAAGTTCCGGAAGTTAACGTGAAGATTGCTTTCGGCGACCGAGAAGTCATCGCTTCGCTGGGCGGCCGTAACAAGCGTCATAAGAAAACCGCTTAGCCGAGAGTTTGGCCGACGCCAAAGCTTCTTTAGCAATGCGGCTGCCTTTAAAGACGGATGAGGCATCCTTCCCGACGGTGACGCATACGCAGGAACTCTCAATGAAAGCACCAATGTCGTGTCAAACCGCGGATCTCGGGTAGGGGGTCCCGAATCGCAAGCGCCTAGGCGGATGGTAACAGGAGACAAGGGACACGATGTTTTACACATGTTCGTTCGCCCTCTCGATGGAGGTAAAACCCTACCCCGCTTGATTAATATTGATGATATGGGTAGTACAAGAGTAGATCTACCACGAGATCGAGAGGCTAAACCCTAGAAGCTAGCCTATGGTATGATTGTTGTTCGCCCCACGGACTAAAACCCTCCGGCCTATATAGGCACCAAGAGGGTTAGGTTACATGCAGTCGGTTACAATGGTAGGAGATCTACATATCCAGATCGTAAGCTTGCCTTCCACGCCAAGGAAAGTCCCATCCGACACGGGACTAAGTCTTCAATCTTGTATCTTCATAGTTCGTGAGTCCGCCAGGTCATAGTCCCGCTTATCCGACACCCCTAATCCGGGACTCTCACTTACCTCCCTCGTAGTTGAGGGATAAATTGTTGTCTTAGCGCCTTCAAGTTCTTCATAGTGCCCAACAGATATAAATCCCAAGTGACTCAAAGAATAGAGCTATGTTTCGCAACGCGCCTAGAAATTAGTCTTGATAACCCACAAGTGTAGGGATCGCAACAGCTTTCGAGGGTAGAGTATTCAACCCAAATTTATTGATTCACACAAGGGGAGCCAAAGAATATTCTCAAGTATTTAGCAGTTGAGTTGTCAATTCAACCACACCGGATAACTTAATATTTGCAGCAAGGTATTTAGTAGCAAAGTAATATGATAGTAGTGGTAACGGTAACAAAAGTAACGGAAGCAAAAGTAATATTTTTGGTGTTTTGTAGTGATTGTAAATAATAGCAACGGGAAAGTAAAGAAGCGAAACCAGATATGGAAAGCTCAGAGGCATTGGATCGGTGATGGATAATTATGCTGATGCGTGCTCATCATGTAACAATCATAACATAGGGTGACACAGTAATCTAGCTCCAATTTATCAATGTAATGTAGGCATGTATTCTCAATATAGTCATACATGCTTATGGAAAATAACTTGCATGACATCTTTTGTCCTACCTCCCGTGGCAGCGGGTCCTAATGGAAACTATGGATATTACCTTTAATAGAGAACCGAACAAAGCATTAGTACATAGTGAATACATGAAATCCTCAAACTATGGTCATCACGGGAGTGGTCCCGATTATTGTCACTGGGTTGCCGGATCATAACACATAGTAGGTGACTATAGACTTGCAAGATAGGATCAAGAACTCACATATATTCATGAAAACATAATAGGTTCAGATCTGAAATCATGGCACTCGGCCCTAGTGACAAGCATTAAGCATAGCAAAGTCATAGCAACATCAATCTCGTAACATAGTGGATACTAGGATCAAACCCCAACAAAACTAACTCGACACATGATAGATCTCATCCAACCCATCACCGCCCAGCAAGTTTACGATGGAATTACTTCACGCACGGCGTGAGCATCATGAAATTGGTGATGGAGGATGGTTGATGATGACGACGGGCGATTTAATCCCTCTCCCGAGCCCCGAACGACTCGTGATCAGCCTCCCGAGAGGTTTTAGGCTTGGTGGCGGCCCAGATCGTAAAACGCAATGATTTCTTCTCCTTGATTTTTTTCTCTCCAAAGCAAATATATAGAGTTGGAGTTACGCTGAGGAGCCTCAGGGGCCCACGAGGGGGCGCCTTCACCGTCAGTGGATGTGGTGGGCCCCCGGCCTTCATCTTTTGCAATGATTTTTATTATATCCAAAAGATGTTCCGTGAAGTTTTAGGTCATTCCGAGAACTTCGCTTTCTCACATAAATAACACTATGGCACCTCGCCGAAACAACGCCAAATTCAAGGTTCCATTCAAATCATGCAAGTTAGATTCCAAAACAAGGGCAAAAGTGTTTGAAAAGTAGATACGATGGAGACGATCATCCGTGAAGGCAATCGACGGTGGAGATGAACAAGATCTCGTGGAGTCCCATTTTGCGGTACGCAGACACCCCCTCCCGGCGAACAGGCCCCGGCTTCGGTTTCAGAGCGCCCAACACAAGTCCGCTTCTCCGCTTTATGGGTACGCCGATCCCTCCCGCATCAACAGACCCTGCTTCGACCGTAGGGAGGTCCAAGAGAAGTCCGCTTCTCCGCTTTTGCGGTATGCCGCACTTCACGATGAACAGGATCCCGCTTTCTACCGTGGCCGTTGAACACATGGCCGCTTTCTCCATTCTCGCGATATGCCATACCTCGCTTCAATCGGATGTTTCATCCAAGCCGGTTATTCTCGGCGAACATGACGATTCGACTCAGCTTGGTTGCTCTGTGATGAACACGATGTTGTTTCTCCTGCTTTGACCCAACCGTTCATCGCTCGATGAACAGACGCCGCTACCGCCCGCTGCCTCTCCATGTACACAAGCCCCGACCGCTTATATATATGTGCGAGTATGCCACCGAGACCCCGCCCGTATGTACGTGACGCGGGCCATATTTTTTCCCTGTGGCAATGTGACGCGTACAAGACTTAGACGGAGCATGAACTGCTATGTCGGGTGTTTCATAACGACACATGCCGCTACTTACTTGGCCACGGTTCATACTTGCAGAGACCGATCGACCAAGATGTACGCGACATGTTCGCCAATTTATGTGACAACAAGCCACGACGCTTTGACCGGTGGGTCCTAGCGGTCGTGGAGGATAAGGACGCATTTCCTGCGTGCATAAGATATAACTGCCGGGTCCCACCGGCCGTGGGAGGAATCATTTTATTTTGCAAGTAATAAGGAGGCACTTCCTTGTGTTCAAGATGTAGCTGGTGGGTCCCGCTGTCACCTCACCGCCAAAGTCCTCATCCGATGGCTGTCCTTGTTGACGATGTTGACCACGCCACGAGAGCACCAAGGCGGTGGACGGCGGCTAAGCTGTAACATCCCGGTGTCAAGCTATAGTAAACTCCTATTAATGGTGCCACGTCATCATAATTAAATTTTGCTAATCATCACTTTGTCCCAAACCGACCTCAAATTCACATTTAAAAGACAAGTCAAAATATTGCTTCTCCAAACTATAATACTAAAAGTTCGCGATTTTAGTATAAATCCCCATGATCTTTGTCTTGTTAAAACCAACGCCATTTGGCTGTCCCTTTAATCCCTAGGAAAATATAAAGTGGCCCAATGGCATATTAATTGGCTTATTCAATTTCCAAAATGCTTGAACAATTTCGTTGGCTCTAAAACTTTTTATGCGACACCACAATGTTGTTCTCAAATTGTGTGCCAAATTTCAAGTTTGACTAAATTCATTTTATCACTCAAATAAATACATACAGGGCTAATCAATTGTTCAAAACAGGAAAATAGAAAATGGATGACCATAGTACTTTTGGCCCAGCCCACACTCCCACTTACCCCTTCCTCCGCATACAAGACAGGGGGGCAGGCGCGATGGCCATCCACGGGCGCCATGGCCGTGGTGGCAGCCATCCACCACCTCCCGGCACTACTACAAGTACCCCTCCTTGGTCGAACCCTAACCTCCTCCTCCTCCCTCGTGTCAGAGTTTTACCTCGCAGACGCCTCGAGCCTCGGGCGCCATGGTCTCCGACGTCCACTTGCTCACCGAGCCCCGCGCCCAGCCACCTCGGCCTCATGTAGCTTCGGCCGATGTCCACTCCTTCGACTACATCCACCAATTGGAACTGGAGCCCCCGCATCGACGGGATCGACACCTCTTCTTCCTGCACCACCATTCCCGCCATCGATCCGCCGCCTCGCTGCTCCTAAGCCATCGCTGAGCCACCTTGTGCTCCCGTGAGCACCACGCTGATTCCCACTGCTTTCTTTGATTCCATCGCCAGAGACGCTAGGCGCCTCCGTCTGAGCTCGCGGCTCACCACGAACCCCACGCATGTCCTCGGCGCCTGCTTTACTCATTGACGCCTCGACTGCGTTCCTGCGTTTGGGCAACCCTCTTGTTGTCGAGTCACCACCGCTGCCGTGGAGACGCCAAGGGTTCTCAGCTTCACAGATACGCGCCACCCTCGCTACACGCCATTCCTCACCCGGGTTCGACCGTCACGCATGGTTACGCGGCCAAGGCCTCGGGAGCCCGAGTGCCTCGCCTGGTGGCTCTCTGCAGCATCGCCTCGGTGTTATTGCGCCATCGCCGCTGCCGTCACATCGGTTGCTACTAGCGCGCCTAAGAGCTGAATCGGGTACGCCTAAAAACGCATTTTCCGGGTTGAGCTTGATGTCATATGTTCGAGATTATCGAATGTGCCTCAAGTCGTTCACTAGAGTTTCGACATGCTTGCTTTTGACGATTTACATCATCTACGTATGCTCCATTGTTTTGCCGACCGCTTTTGCCGTATATGTCTGAATCATGCGCCGATATGTTGCACCGGTGTTTTTGAGCCCAAGGGCATTGTGTTGAAGCTGCACGTATGGAGTGATCAATGCCATTGGTTGGCTGCTCGCCATCTTAATTTGGTGGTAGTCGAGTATGCGCCGAGGAAGCACAATGAATCGGAACTCGTAGCGCCGATAATTTGATCGATGCGGGGAGGGGAAGGGATCCTTTGGGCAAGCCTTGTTGAGGTCTTGAAATCGACGATAGGCGCCTGTGATTTGTCCTTCTTGGTACCATCACCGTGTTTGCTAGCCACCGATGTTTTATATCTCCGATGAATCCGCCCAATAGTTTGGCTAGCTCTCTCCTCTCGCCCGTGGCGGTGTCAAACCGTGGATCTCGGTAGGGGTCCTGAATCAAGGCCTAGGCGGATGGTAACAGGAGACAAGGGACACGATGTTTTTACCAGGTTCGCCCTCTCGATGGAGGTAATAATTCTACCCGCTTGATTAATATTGATGATATGGATAGTACAAGAGTAGATCTACCACGCAGATCAAGGAGGCTAAACCCAGAAGCTAGCATACGTATGATTGTTGTTGTGGCTTCACGGACTAAAACCCTCCAGCTTATATAGACACCGGATAGGTTAGGGGTTACAAAGAGTCGGCCACAATGGTAGGAGATCTACATATTTGTATCGCCAAGCTTGCCTTACGCCAAGGAAAGTCCCATCCGACACGGACGTAAGTCTTCAATCTTGTATCTTCATAGTCTTGGAGTCCGCATGTGACGATAGTCCGCCATCCCGGACACCCCCTAATCCGACTCCTCAAGAGCTCAACCAGGCTTCAATGACGATTTAGTCCGGTGGCGTTGATTTGCTTCATTAAAGGCTTCTCCAAATTCCACATACCTGCTTAATGTTGTCCGCTTCGATAAATGTGTGCTTCTTGGCTTCGCGCCCAATAATGGCCATCTTCCACGTGTTTGAATGAATGCGAAGGCCGTGCATTTTTACAATTACCCCTTAGCTGCACAAATGAGCTGCCTATAAAGGGGCGAGGATCTAGATCTGAGTCACATCATCCCTCCTCATGAAGCTTTCATCAGAGCGCCTGACCAAAGCCCATTCCATCATGGACAATCGACGCGATTCTCCTTCGCCTCCCCACCTCAGCCTGAAATTGGGAGAGATGCTCACTCAAGATAGCTTAGCTAGTTATACTCCAAACCAAGGGATTTCTTCCCTGCCTTCATGGTTCCGGCTCGAGCTGGACTCGCCACCTACAAGGGCGGAAAGCGTTGAGAGCATCCCATCCTCTAAAGGAGAGCGGTGTTCTTCATCTCCTATCTAGTAAGAGGACTTGATTTAATCCATCCGCTTTCTCGGGGCTCTTGAGTTCTACGGCCTGGGCTTGCACCACCACGCCGCTCCATTTTGCACATCGCTGGCTTCGTGGGCCCTCTCGCGAGCTGTTCTTGGGCCGAGGCTCATTTCGGCAGGGAAGAGATTATTCGTTAGTACCCGCTCTCATGAGGGGTCAATATATCAAGTGGGCGATGAGCTATGGCGTGATCGCCGACCGGATACCGTCTGAACCCCTAAAGAAGGCGTCCAAGACCGCCCTCGAATGGTTTTATATGGAGGATGTCTCGCCACGGATCCTGTTCGGATCGCCTTCCGAGTTCAGCAATGCTCCTCCAAGAAGCGCCTAAGCCGGGCGCTCGGCCCCTCGAGGGAAGATGACAAGGACGCCCTATCTAATGAGCCGAATAAGGTTATCGCTCATGCGGATTAACCATGATTGGAGCTCGGCAATCAGATATGAGGGGGTGCACCACTCCAATATAGGGGCCACCCCATGGGACTTCAACGGGAGGACGACGCACCTGCCATGGCCGCAGGGGCTGGATCGCCAACGAACCGTGAAGATCTTGTCTGCTATGTACAAAGGGGAGGAGGAGGATTTCTCCGTGTCAATCCATGAAGGATTTTTCTTCAATAATCCTCGAAGATGGGTAAGCAAACATCTTTATGACTGGCCCAATCCATGTACCCATGGTTAAATATCTCATTTCGTGGTTTTTATGAGGAACTGCTACGATCAGGAGAAGATACACAGCCCGCTCTCTACAACCCGAGGATCCGGAATCGTCTCGATCCGACCTCCAAGAGGATCTGATATAAAGGTGGAGTTGATCGACGAGGTGTTTTATCAACTTAGCATCGACAATGCTTTGCTGCTATTATTACCGATTACCCCTAATACTTCCAAATGTAATAATCAGACCGAGATCTCAAACCCCGATAATGACCCATCCATGCTTATCTTGATCACCATATACCAATGGTGTTTCACAGGGCGCCTTCGAAGTGAAGCCGAGTTCGCGGCTGGCCAACAGAGGGCAAAGGGCCTCGAAGCTAAAAAGAAGTGCGGTCCAGATCAAACTCCGCCGCAGAACGGTATGGCGGTCACCATACTCCTAGGATTGATTCCTGAAAGCGATTAACGCAGGTGCTCTTTTCAGAAAAAGAGTGCTCACGGATCGAGTCCAAGAGGTTGCTAATCGAATCTTCACCGCCCGTGAGTTCACCACCTATGGCCTTTACCCATATATCCATGCATATGTAGTGTAGTTTTGTTGCAGTACTTTGGATGAGTACTCACCTGCCTTGTTCCCCTTCCCTACCTCTACTCGATTGCCAACGATATGGAGCCCGGGAGCGACGCCACCCCGATGACATACTACTCGAGGTGCCTACTACTACGCAAGCCCCCGACGAACCAGGAGTAGCTTAGGAGGATCCTGGGAGGCCCGCCCTTTCGATCCAGATCCCAGCTTTGTGCTAGCCATCTTATGGCAACTTGTTTAACTTATGTCCGACAGATATTGTTGCTTCCCCGACTCCCTATGATCGAGCACTTGTATTCGAGCCCTCGAGGCCCCGCTTGTATTATGATGCTTGTTGACTTATTTTATTTGTAGAGTTGTGTTGTGATATCTTCCTGAGTCTCGATCTTGATCGAACATTTGCGATGATTAGTGTACATTAAATCGGGGCCACAAGTTGGTATCGAGCCGACTCGTAGGGAACCCCTTCCAACTCCTTGGGCGGTAGTCTAGACATTGCAAAAACTTTTACTAACATGGTGTGTGTCTTATGGGCACACGCCGCCATTGGGTGGTAGTAGGATCTTTTACCTCGATCTTTACCGGGATTCAACTCTTCTATTCGGGTTAAACGATTTTGCTAAAAACAAAACTAACTTTAGGTTCTCGGAGTACTTTCTCCCGAGGCCCTCACTTTATGATGCCCGCTAATCAAGAATTCGGAGATACTTTTGATATTCTCTCAGACTTTGTGCCCATCACTTTGCTATTCCACCACCGATAAATCCGTATGGAAAACTACTTACACTTGCCATTCATAATCATCCCCCGCTGATCTTGTTATTACAAGATACCTCAAGTTTTCTATTGTTCCGAATACTTTGTGCCTACCGCCAGCGTTTTTGCCACATGAATACCCCTCCAAATAAATCGGACTTGTCGAGTATCCGCCAACCCCGCTTGTTCGTGTGTTTCAAAAGTCTTTAAATTACTATTCGGTCTTCCGAACCTTCCCTTTGGCTCTTGAAATTCTTGCTTGCTTGCATTATGGTTAATCCCATAAGTCTCGAGTCATATTGACATTCCTTGTCATTATCATTTTGGGTTGACTCAATATGTTTAATACCCGCAATCATCATTGATCCTTATAAATTACCTTTCCGGTGAGCTGCCATCCTTTAATGAATTGGTTCTCAACCAATCCAATTGTCGCTGATTGTACCCAAGGCTGTTCAACTTATTCATCCCTAGTCGAGCATTGCTTCGCCCTTTGATTTGGGAATCATAATTCCTTTGCATTTGACAATTGAGTTAGTCCGTTGTTTCCATAAATTGATCTCCTTGCATTCTTCTTCCTCTAGTTAAGTACCGTGGTCACGCGACTTTGTGGACCATCAGTCCATTATTGGATTTCACCCACAAGATCCTTCATATTCAATAACTTTGTGAGACCTTCCCCATACATAATGCCTTTGGTAAATTGATCCTCCCTTTGTCAACCATGCTCTACCCCAGCTTGTGTTATTTACTCAAACTTGTTATATGTTTCAAGAAGCCCCTATGGGTTGAAATATGCCTTCTTTAAACCGTGAACCCAAAGTCTTCACAATATTACTCTTCCGTGCTTCCCAGATATAATCTCAACCTGCAACTTCCAACGTGAGAAGTGAATGAAAGGTTTTGCATTGAGAAGGGAGTCGATTGAACTTGTGTTCATGCCCATGGACACTGTATATCTTATCGCTAAAGCTTCTTAAATGAATTATTCTTTCGGTATAAGTTCATCTTATACCTAGGATCCGCCTTTGCAATCGTGGTTCCACCATGATTGTTCTTTTGATCTCATTTCTGACAATGTTAAAACAATTTCTTCTATGGATCAAAACCATCCAACCTTTACTTTGATCTTGTGTGTATTACCCCCGGTATCTCGAGATTATCATGGAACTACATAACTTTTATGAGTTCTTCATCAAGTGCTACCTTCCCACGATTCCAATTTTCGGGCCTAGTTATTCACTCAAAGACCCCTAACGAACCGAGTCCGCCCCACGGTTCAACAACTCTTCAAGAAGCTTCTATAAGTAGAAGTTTGTAATCACGCCTGCCTTTGCCTGTTTGGCTATTCATTGTCGTGATCGCCAACATTCGAGCTCATCCAGATATCAATTGAATTCATGATGAGGAATACCATCCTTGCCCTCGATGAATTGAATTATCATCACCACCTTATTGCTTCCCCCAACACAAACTTGTTCGTTTTCAGATAACCTTGAGTTCCTTGCTACCCAAAGAATCGCTTTTCTTACCTTGAGTATTACCATCCTTTATGTCAAGGATGTTCGAGATTGTTCCACCTCTTGAGAATTCTTGACATAGAAATATTCCCAATCACCAATGTTTACTTGTGTATGTTTTCCTCGAGCATACTTCCTTATATCATTTGATCCACAAATGTTATCTCCTTGTTCACTTAATTGTGGAAGTCCATCTTTGGGAATCTTGAATTGTCGGAGTTCACCGACACCCTTTGTCATCTCCGGGTTAATGATGGACTCTTGTTAACGGAAATCACTTCATAGTTCATTTCCGAGAATCTTACAATGACATCTTGTCAATTTATTTCCCTTTCTTCTGTATCCTAAGTCCGAGGTATCCCGACACCAATCGGATCCAATCTCGGTCGATATGATGGTTGGGACAACTTTTCATGAATTATGATGTTGATCCTTTGATGAACCGAGTATGATGTCATGCCTAGCACCCCCTCCCCTCCGAGGACCTATCATTATAGTTTTTTCAAAGAAGGTTATCCGCTCATCCATGAGGAAATTGTAAGACTTATTCTACAAGTTATTCTGATGAATCCTTTCGATTCCAAAGTATGATCTTCACCAAGACCATGTCAATGCTATCTCAAACATGTCTGGGTATGATTTTCAACAAGAACATTCGCCCAATGCTAAATGTTTTTGCTCTATTATCCAACACCGTATGGGTAATGTCATGAGATTTCTCTCCCTTACCTAAAGGGTTTTCTACATTATATCCCGTCATGGATATCATGCTCGACTTATCCTTGGGAAGGATATACCCCAAACATGTGTTTAACACATTTTCCTTTCCATTGTTCCGCTTAACCTAATGATCACATTTTCTTTCCATGGGTCTGTTTCCCTTCTTGTGACTATATAATCTAAGCAGTGATAATCCCTGCTTAGGTAAGCACCTCCACCACTTAAGTAAGACCCTATTACTATTGTTGATGACATTCCGTAACCACCGATGGACGAGAACCTTGCCTATTGGTCCCCTCGCTCAATATGCAGGAAAATGGTTCTTCGTCTCCCCTTGGTACCTATGTTGGCCGACATGACCTCGACTCTCCTCGACATGCCTTGCTTACATGATCGGGGATGTCAACAACCTTCTACTTTTAACCAATGGTGGGCCCATAACCCATGTGTCCTGGATCAAACCCACGCCCCAAACCCCGATTTAAAGACCTGACGGGGCCTCAATGTAATTCACGGCCACCGCCATAGTGATCTATTTCGTATCGACGCAATACTTACTCCCACTCAACCCCTTTCACTCGTTCAGGTTCGGCAACATCTATCCGCTTGAGCCTATTATGGTACCTTCGACTTACCTCGAGGTATTTCATATGTTCAACTCGAGATACTTCGCTCATTCCCTGAATTGTTCACGATAATTAACCCTAAGGGTCCTTCGGGTTACTTTATTCCCACTTAAATCCGGACAGATTTTTGTAGTGGAGGAGATTTGTAACATCCCGGTGTCAAGCTATAGTAAACTCCTATTAATGGTGCCACGCCATCATAATTAAATTTTGCTAATCATCACTTTGTCCCAAACCGACCTCAAATTCACATTTAAAAGACAAGTCAAAATATTGTTCTAAACTATAATACTAAAATGTTCATTTTAGTATAAACCCATGATCTTTGTCTTGTTAAAACCAACGCCATTTGGCTGTCCCTTTAATCCCTAGGAAAATATAAAGTGGCCCAATGGCATATTAATTGGCTTATTCAATTTCCAAAATGCTTGAACAATTTTGGTTCTAAACTTTTTATGGACAACAATGTTGTTCTCAAATTGTGTGCCAAATTTCAAGTTTGACTAAATTCATTTTATCACTCAAATAAATAAAAAACTAACTAATTGTTCAAAACAGGAAAATAGAAAATGGATGACCATAGTACTTTTGGCCCAGCCCACACTCCCACTTACCCCCTTCCTCTCCAAAGATGGGGGGGCAGGGCGATGCCATCCACGGCGCCATGGCCGGGTGGCAGCCATCCACCACCTCCCGGCGACCTACTACAAGTACCCCCTCCTTGGTCGAACCCTAACCTCTCCTCCTCCCTCCCGAGTTTTACCTCGCAGACGCCAGCCCTGGGCCTTCTCCGACGCCCACTTGCCACCGAGCCCCCCGCCCCAGCCACCGTCCGCGAAGCCGATGTCCACCTTCGACTACATCCACCAATTGGAACGGAGCCCTGATCGACGGATCGACACCTTCTTCTTCCTGCACCACCGCCCCGCCATCGATCCGCCGCCGCTCCCTAAGCCATCGCGAGCCACCTTGTGCTCCCCGTGAGCACCAATCGATTCCCACTGTTTCACCTTTGATTCCATCCCAGACGCGGCGCCCTCTGGAAAGGGCTCACCACACCCCACGTGTGTCCCGGCGCCTCGCTTCTCGGACGCCGACGCGCCCGGTTTGGGCAGCCCTCTTGTTGTCGAGCGCCATCGCCGGCCGGTCCGACGCCGTTTGCCAACAAACCCGCACCGCTTTCAAATTTCACCCGACCGTCAAATAGGGGCCTCCCGGGAGCCCGAGTGCTCGCCGGTGGCCTCGCATGCACCCCGGTTTGCCATCCCGGCTTCCCATCGTTCTATAGCGCCCCATCACCCTTATCGATCGCTAGCTACAAAGAATATTGCCATCAGAGTCGTAGCTTCGCAAACTCACATTGAGTCCCTTTGACAGCCAATAATCATCCACAAAACAAGTTCTTATGTGGATAAAATAATTTGGGAGAGGTATACTTGACAAACTCCATATTATTCCACCGACCAAATCCTTTCGATGCCGGATTAAATCCTATCAAAATCGAAAATGCCTTGTTTTGTTAAAAGGAAACATAAGTAACTCCTAGCTACGCAAACGTTTAAGGTGTGTGTGGCCGATGGCCATGTGTTAAAAAATTAGTTTAGGTCTAATTTAATTAGATGGATTAGTTTTAGATTATTTTGCCCCTTAGCTAGTTTTATTAGTGCTAAGTTACTTTAGTAGTAGATGACATGGGGTCCTCATTTAGATAAGTTAGGTTTATTTATTTGTTTAGAAAATAGTTATGACATGGGGCCACATGCCCTTTTTGACTAGTCAAATTGACTTTTCAATTCGGATTAAACTAAATATAATAAATCCAGAAATTTCGAAAATACTTAAAACATTGGAAAATCATAGAAAATTAACCTCCGGATGGAAAACTTTGTACATGAAAGTTGCTCAACGACGAGACGAGTCGATACGCAGTCCGCTGCGCCACGCACTTTAACCTATCGAATCAAACTTTCCTCTCCGTTCATCCGTCGACAGACGTCCAACCGGAAAACTTTCCATGTTTCCTTCCCAAGATCGCTTAGCGCCATGCGAACACACTAGCCTCGTTGTCCGTTATGCACTTGCTGCTATGTATTTACTGCTTTTCCCCTTCCTCCCGAGACCCCGAGACCGATGCCGATGTTTGGATCGAACGCCATCGATTTAATTTCCTTCTTGTTGGCAACCAAGAAAGCCCCCTTGATCACCGAATCGCCACTTTTTCTATACTTGCATTAGAGTAGTATAGCATGTTAGCTTTGAACCCTATACGCCGCATAGCCGCCTTTTACTCCTTGTTATCTTTACCGCATTACCTTAGTATAGGATGCTAGTGTTCCATCAAGGCCTACATTCTTGTCCGTCCCCATGCTATATTATCGGGCTGTGATCACTTGGGAGGTGATCACGGTATACTATATACTTTACACTATTACATTACCTGGTAATCTCGGAGATGGGGTGAAAGGAGGGTGGCTCCATCCCGGGAGGTGGGCCTGGGTTCCCCCGGCCCCCGTTACTTTTTATGGCGGGGAGGCGGTTGAGACCGCGGAGAGAGGGCCTGGTCTCCGCCTGTTACTTAACACGCTTAACGAGGTCTTGGTATTTGATCGAGTTGGCTACAAGCTTATACGCACTAACCATCTACGCTGGAGTAGAGGGTATCCCCCGCCGTGGTATCACCGCACTTCAGACGTCAATACGAGCGGGCACCGGATTGGACTGAACCCCGGCTAGGTCTGCTTCGCCCAGACGAACCCCGCAGTGTGCCTTGGCGGGCCCACCTCGCTTAGGTTTAGACCGCGGTTGGCCTCTCACGTTTAGGTGGGGCTGCACGGTTGATCTTCCGCGCCGGCATGACCCAAGAAAGTGTGTCCGCCAAATGGGACGCGCGGGTAAGATGGTGCACCCCCAGGAAGTTAATCTATTCAATAGCCGTGATCTTCGAATGGACGAGAGTTGTACCTTGAGCTTATGACAACTAGAACCGGATACTTGTTATAACACACCCTTCCAAGTGCCGACATAACCGTGATCGCCTCGGGTTATGAGTGGGATTGCCGGTAGGATTATTGCTATATGATGTTACTTGAGGACTTCTTGTCCCTTCGTCGCTGTAAGACCGTGTCCGTGGTTATCTTTAATACTAGCTATCCCTCTTATTCGCATTCGCAGTCACCCACCGATATGGCCTTACCCATATATCCATGCATATGTAGTAGCCTGTTTGTAGTACTTTGGATGAGTACTCACGGTGCCTTGTTCCCCTTTTCCCCTACCTCTACTCGATTGCTGCAACCGACTATGGAGCCTGTGGGACGCCACGCCGATGACATACTACTCCGGAGGAGTACTACTACGCAGCCCACACGATTTACTGTGAGTAGCTTAGAGGATCCTCGGAGGCCCGCTTCCTTTCGATCCAGATCCGGGCTTGTGCTAGCCATCTTATGGCAACTTGTTTAACTTATGTCTGATTTCAGATATTGTTGCTTCCCGACTGCCTATGATCGAAAGCACTTGTATTCGAGCCCCGAGGCCCCCGGCTTGTATTATGATGCTTGTATGACTTATTTTATTTGTAGAGTTGTGTTGTGATATCTTCCCGTGAGTCTCGATCTTGATCGCATACATTTGCGGCATGATTAGTGTACGATTAAATCGGGGCGCCCAGGTTAGGAAGGGAACGCGGAGCCGGGAAGACGCGGCAGGGATGCCCACACGGAGGGGAGTACGGGTTGACCCCGGCGGTGGGAGGTTTGAGAATAACACGAGGTGTGGGTGAGTATAGAGGGATGAATGGCCCGGGTGGCAAAGACAAAAGGGAGGCAGGAGCAAGGGACGCCGATGCTGGTTTGGGCGGTTGGAGCAAGAAGACCGAGGTTGAAGAAGCACACGGCCGTTGGATGGACATCGATGGTCACCCAGCTAGAATCGTTTATATTGACTAAGTTGACAAAGCCCTTGGTACGCCCAACTTAGTAGGCCCAGTTCGCCTCCAAAACGGGCGCCCTGATGTTAGGGGAGGAATCATTTTTGGGCGGCAAGCTAGAATATCCGAGATTGAAGAAGAAGATGACATCCGTTGGATGGACATCCAACGCCATGCGCTAGAACCGGTGTTGACTATAAGTTGACAAAGCCTTGCGACCGCCAACTTACTTTTTTTAGGAGACAACTTAGTAGGCCCACAAGTGTGTGGTAGAGAACATATAGCCCATTTCATTTGTAAGAATGTACAACCCATTTTTGGATTCTAATGGATTTACTACAGCCCATTTATACTTTGTTAAAAGTACAACCTATTTTCTAGTTAGGACAATGATTAATAATCTCAACCAACCGCAAAAAAGAATTCAATAAAATTTCCACATTTTGATGGGATCCAAAAATTTTTATTCAAATTTATAGTCATTAAATACAATTTTAATATAAATTTTATTACGAAAATCCAACGAAATATTCGATAACAATTAATGAAATTACAATTTTTAAAATCCAAAATAACATTTTACAAACTAATTACTTGTTTGGTGCATTTTTATAGTTACTACCTAGTTTTTAAAATTACATCCCATTTATTATTTCAAAGCCTATTTTCTTGTTAAGCCTAATGCATCCCACCTAGAAAGATTTGCAGAAACAAGGAGAATAAAAGTTGACCTTGCCGGTATTTCAAAAAGTATAGGGCTAGCCATTTTCAGCTTGAAAAATTAATATCCTGGCTGGATATCGTTGGGCTAGGGGCCACAACCCCCAATAATTTCCCCTCCTCAACAACAATGAAAACATCGCCAAGAAAACTCTATAGTCGACACCTTAAAAACACAAATATTGCTCGAGCTGTTCCCTCAGGGCCGCCTTTGTAATTTTCTTTACCGACTACATAGGTTGACAATGTGGGACCATGATGACCCACAAGTATAGGGATCTATCGTAGTCCTTTCGATAAGTAAGAGTGCCAACCCAACGAGGAGCGAGGAAATGATAAAAGAAGGTTTTTCCAAGCACCAAATAGTAGGTGATAGATAGTTTTGTGATAAGATAAATAGTAACGAGCAAAAAGTAAATAAAGTAAAAAAGTGCAGCAAGGTGGCCCAATCCTTTATTTAGCAAAGGATAAGCCTAGACAAATCCTTAATGAAGAAGGAGCTCCCGAGGACACATTGGGAATTATCGCGTTAGTTTTCATCACGCTCATAAGATTCGCTCGTACTTTGATAATTTGATATGTGGGTGGACCGGCACTTGGTTACTGTCCTAACTTGGACAAGCATCCCACTTATGATTAACCCCTATTGCAAGCATCCACAACTACAAAAGGAGTATTAAGGTAAACCTAACCACAACATTAAACATATGGGTCCATATCACCCCTAACCAACGATAAACTAGGGTTTAAGCTTTACTCTAGAAACCCATCATCTACTTATTATTTCCCTATGCCTTCCTCTAGGCCCAAATAATGGTGAAGTGTCATGTAGTCGACGCTCACATAACACCACTAGAGGAAAGACAACATACATCTCATCAAAATATAACTAATACCAAATTCACATGACTACTAATAGCAAGACTTCACCCATGTCCTCGGAACAAACGAACTACTCCAAAGCATATTCTGTTCATAATCGAGGAGTTAATATGCATAAAGGATCTGAACATATGATCTTTCACCAAGTAAACCAACTAGCATCAACTACAAGGAGTAATCAACACTACTAGCAACCCACGGTACCAATTTGTGGTTTTGATACAAGATTGGATACAAGAGATGAACTAGGGTTTTGAGAGGAGATGGGTGGTGAAGATGTTGATGGAGATTGACCCTCTCCATGAGAGGATCCATGATTTGATGATTTCCTCCCGGAGGGTGTCCCAAACAACTCCGCCAGAGCCCTAGATTGATTCCACGGTTCCGCCGGCGACGGAGTTTCCCCTAAGCTTGCCCATGATTTTTCCGGTAAAAGTGATGATATAGCAAAGATGGAGGAGGCCCACCAGGGGCCCAGATAGGGCGCCCTGCTGGGGGCGCCCCTGCCTCCCGGAAGGTGTGGGCCCGCCTATTTCGTTGCTCATAAATTTTATAAAACCAAAAAATTGTTTCGTGGAGTTTGGACTTTTGGGTGCAATAGGTTTCAATTTCCTTTTCCAAATTAATTCCAAGCCAGATTCCCCTTCATGGTAAACCTTGTAAAATAAGAGAGAATAGCCATAAGTATTGAGATATAATTGTAATAACAGCCCATAATGCAAAAATATTGATATAAAAGCATGATGCAAAATGGACGATCAACCCCCCAAGCTTAGACCGCTTTCCTGCAAGCAAATCAAAAATATGTCCACATGTTTAGAGATAGAGGTGTCGAAAAATAAAATAGACATGAGGGCATCATGATCATTCTAATAACAGAACATATATGGATTTTGTCATATGATTTTATGCTCAAGTAATAAGCAATTCACAATGTCAAGTATGGTTCAAAACTTCATTGGGAACTAACAAACTATAATCTCACCATAAGCAATTGCAATTTATCATAACATCGAAAGAGTCAATAATAGAGCTTTTCAAAAAGCTCACATACTCAACTATCTCGTAGTCCCCTATAATTATTAACACCACGCAATACTTGTGGTTATAGAGTTTCAACACGGAAAGATAGGGCTTATTGTGTTGCCTTCCCAACGTATTCACCTTTAGGTGATTTCCAATAATAGCCTATGCCAACTTACATCCAATTGGATATATGTATCATGATCTTTCAAACACGGGAGCCCAAAGGATAAAATAAAAGGAAAGGTGAGCATCACCTTGACTCAAGCATAAAGTAAAACATAAGGAAAAGATAGGCCCTTCCAGAGGGAAGCAGAGGTTGTCTGCGCTTAGGGTTGATGCAAAAGTTTGGTGCAAAAGAACGCCACTTTATATTGCCCCTTGTATGTGGACCTTTATTATGCAGTCCCGCTTTTATTACTTCCACAACAAGTTCGATAAAGTTTATTTTCCCGCACTAATAAGTCATACATATTTAGAGAGCAATTTTATTGCTTGCACCGTGGCAACTTACTTGAAGGATCTTATTCAATCCATAGGTAGGTATGGTGGACCTCATGGCAAAACTGGGTTTAAGGATATTTGGAAGCACAAGTAGTATCTCTACTTGGTGCAAGGAATTTGGCTAGCATGAGGGGGGCAAGCTCAACATGTTTGGAAGGTCAATGACAATATACTTTAACCAGATGTCGGAAAACATAAACCATTACGTTGTCTTCCTTGTCCAACGCAACTCTTTTAGCATGTCATACTTAATGAGTGCTTCCAATCATAAAAGATGTCCAAGATAATATATTTATATGTGCCCTTTCCTTATCACTTCCTATTAATTGCAACGATGACCAAGGCTACGCTCATCAACCTCAACAATTTTATGCCTCATACTTTCTATGTGAAGTTATCACTATCCATAAGATCAATATGAACCTTTTTGTTCTTTCTACCTTCTCAAGATCATAGCAACATAGCAAAGCCCGACTCAACACTAATCTTTATTATAGATAGCACACGGACTCGCAAAAGAGCTCCAATGCAAAACTCAAAACTACTTGATATCAAAACTTCAATCTACTAGATCAAGATACTACTAAAAGGATCGAACTAAATAAAGCGGTAAAATAGGGTGGATGGTGAAGATACGCACCCCCAAGCTTGGCCCAAGGGGAGTGCCCATACCCATGTGATTATTTCTCCTTCACGGTTGGTGTTCTTGGGATTA